>CABPSV020000068.1:61-35158 GCA_902459845.2 Hepatocystis sp. ex Piliocolobus tephrosceles
ATTGCTTAACTGATTAAAATATCAATTTTTCTATTTATTTATTATTTATTTATTACTCATTCATTATTTACTTATTTACTTATTTTTTTAATTGCTTTATTATTTTACCCATCTTTTTTTTTGTCATCTTTCACTTACTAATTTTGCTCATCTTCTATTTTACCATTTAATTTTTTATTTTTTTTTTTTTAAAAGTTGTTTTTATATTCGTTAAGAAATTTTTTTTTTTTTTCTACAGCAAATATATGTTTTGTACTTATATATATTTTATGAACATTAGTTCTTATAAATATGCTTTAGCTCGTCCACCTGTTTTTATTTTTGTTTAAATACATGGATATTATAAGTAGAAGTTAAAAAAAAAAAAAAAAAAAAAAAAAAAATAAATAAATAAATAAATAAAATACAACGTAAGATAAATTATAATTCATAATTGTATTAATAATAGCATCAGTAACAATAACGACGCTTCCACATAGAATTCTAACATATTATACTGTAAATTTGCTCAAACTAAATTTGCTAAATTTGTTGAGTTTTCTTCGTCTGTTTAACTTTTGTTTATCATTACAATAATTTGCTATATATATATATATATTTTTTTTTTTTTCTTGAACTCAACATTTTTAATGAAGATTATACGCATTGCAAGAATTTTAAATGCACAGAGCAGCAACTGCTTAGTTTGTAACTTTCAGAAACGTAGTAAAACTATAGTTAGACTCAACTATACTTTTCAAAAAAATTCAAATTACATTAACTTACACAATATCATAAGCAATTTTTATAAACCAAGTTGCGATGTGAACCCGATAAAAAGCAAAAGGTACTTTAGTAGTACCATAGAAAACGATAATACTAATAAATTAAACCATTCTGATAATTTAGTAAAAGAACATAATGAACAAATACAACAAGAAAATGAATTTACTAATTGTGACAATAATGCGGAGTTATTAAAAAAAAGTAACGCCAACCCAATAGGTGTGGACGATGTAAAAAATGAAAAGCAGAAAAAAAAAATAAGTAGATTTTATTTAGACAGTCAAGCTACGACAATGATCGACCCGAGAGTATTTGATAAAATGATACCATATATGACATATGTTTATGGTAATTCTCATTCAAGAAATCATTTTTTTGGTTGGGAAAGTGAGAATGCAGTTGAAGAAGCTAGAGAAAATATAATTCGCCTAATAAATGGTAAAAACAATAAAGAGATTATATTTACATCAGGTGCAACTGAAAGTAACAATTTAGCAATAATAGGTATATGTACATACTATAACAATATAAATAAAAACAAAAATCATATTATTACATCTCAAATTGAACATAAATGTATATTACAATCATGTCGTTATTTACAAACAAAAGGATTTGAAGTTACTTATTTAAAACCAAATCAAAAAGGAATAATCGAATTAGAAGATATAAAAAAAAACATAAAACCAAATACTATACTAGCTTCATTTATATTTGTTAATAATGAAATTGGAGTTATACAAGATATTAAAAATATTGGAAAAATGTGTAAAGAAAATCAAATTCTTTTTCATACAGATGCTTCACAAGCTATTGGAAAAGTACCTATAGACGTACAAGAAATGAACATCGATTTAATGTCGATATCTGCACATAAAATATATGGACCTAAAGGTATAGGTGCATTATTTATAAAAAGAAAAAAACCAAATATACGATTAAACGCTATGATGCATGGAGGAGGACAAGAAAGAGGGATGAGATCAGGAACGTTGCCAACACATTTAATTGTTGGTTTAGGTGAAGCAATCCAATTATGTTCACGAGAAATGGAAAGAGATAATAAAAAATTAATATTTTTTTTTAATTATGTAAAACAATATTTATCTAAAAATTTAGATTATATTATATTTAATGGTTGTCAAATAAATAGATATCATGGTAATTTAAACATATCTTTTCTTTTTGTAGAAGGAGAAAGTTTATTAATGTCGTTAAATGATATAGCACTTAGTTCAGGTTCTGCATGTACATCTAATACATTAGAACCTAGTTATGTTTTAAGATCTATAGGTGTATCTGAGGACATTGCTCATACATCTATTCGAATTGGATTCAATAGATTTACAACTTTTTTTGAAGTTCAAAAGTTATGTGTTGATTTGGTTAATTCGGTTAAACGATTGAGAAGTATATCACCTTTGTATGAAATGGAATTGGAAAAAAATAATTCCTCCAGTGACACTCTTCAATTTGTATGGACATAATTTATTTAGGATAGTTGTGCTATGTAAATATGTTCGTCTTAAGGATATATATATACGTAACGATATGAAAGTATACAATAACATATATGATTTGTCCTTTCACCATTTAAAACATAAAATAACACCAATATTATTGAACTACATGCATGTTTATATACAAATGTATTCATTTTTTTTTTTTTTTTTTTTTTTTTTTAAAACACGCTGATCGATTTTAGAACTTATTTTGTAACATATTACATTTTTTTTTTTTTTTTTTTTTTTTTTTTTTGTACTTTTAAAACTGTTTCCCTTATTAAAAATATGAAGCATAAAATATTTTAACATACATGTGTGAGTTATAAAGTGCGTATACGTACAGGTGTTAAACTATATATATACATATACTGCCATTTTTTTATGTTATACAATGTGAGCTTGTGTTGTAAAGCGCTATAGCTTTTATGGCATATCGAATTGGATAAAAAGGGCACGAAAAAACGGCAGAAAAAAAAAACATTTTTAGGGTATAATATAGATAACTACAAAATTGTAAGTTATGCATCGTTCCATACATAAATATGTATATGTTCTATGTCCTGCTCTGTTTAATCATGAGGTTTGTGTTTGCTTACTATTGCAACCACAGTAAAAAAAAAAAAAAAAAAAATATTTCAAAACAAAGTTTGTTTTTAAAATAGTTTACGTCGCATGTTGAAATGGTGAAAAAAAAAAAAAATATGTTGCTTAAAAGTTTTATTTTATTTTATTTTTTTAATTGTAACAAAATTTATCACAGACTTTATTGCTTGCTTTTATTTCTGCTAATTTGTTTTATTAAAAATTTTTTATTTAAACATATATATTTTTTTTAACAAATTAGGTCAAGTACTTGCTCCTGAGCATGGCTCTTAGCGCAATTCTTTAAACTTGTTAACATATGTGCATATTCATACGTACACGTATAAAAATACAATTCAATATATATATATATATATATTTTTTTTTAATTAACTTAAATTGACCAACTGAACTTAATACTTTATTTTATTTTTTATTTTTTTTTTTTTTATAAAAAAAAATAATTGGTAAAAAATTTAAAAAAAACAAAGGGAAAACATTATTATTCGAATTATCGTGTTTTTTTTTTTTTTTTTTCCTACTTACGTTATTTATTCCTTTTCACTTTTCGCATATTTTTTAGTTTTTTTCTGTTTATTTTTTTTTTTTAAAACATTGTTTATTATTTAACTTTGAATTGTTTATGTATTATACCTATGTTTACTCCTTTACGTATTGACATATTTTGGGAAGAGGTATTTCAAAATACGACATTCATGTATACGCGCATATCTGTACATACGCACATACATGTGCATGTGTGTAAATTTTTGTTTTAGTTATATTTTTATCCTTTTCCCAAAGCATCTACATTATACTCCCACGGTAAACTCATACACTAACTATACTACCGTTTTTATATCATGCTCTTATGTAATTCCGAAGTTGGTAATGATTTTTTCATTTACTATAATACCAGTAGAATATTTTTCCAAAAAAAAAAATATTCATTTATTTATTTATTTTTATTTTTTTATTTTGTATAGCATATGTTACCAAGATGTTCAACAATAAAAAATGAAATAAACTTATACATACGTACACATGCACCCCTAGGTGAGCACATGTATATAGACACACGTATGGAAGCACGAGTGAGCCTCTTTCCTACTTGTGTTTTATTTTGTTTTATTTTTTATTTACTACGTTCTTGTTTTTTTTTTTTTTTTGCGCTCATGTTATTTAAACGAAAAATCTTACAATTGTTACTTTTTTTTTTTTTTTTTTTTTTTTTTTTTTTTTTTTTTTTTTTTTTTTTTATAACATGACAATTAACTAATATTATGTTTAATTATTAATCGGAATTTATGAAATTGGAAAAATAGCATAAGCAGGTACGTACGTATGTAATATGTGTATATACATACTCACATACACATACGCATAACCATTTTTTTTAAAAAAATTTGTATTGTCCCTACTAATAAGTTAAAAACGGCACAAATAAATGCAAATGTAAAAAAAAAAAAAAAAAAAAAAAAAAAAAAAAAAAAAAAAAAAAAAAATGAAAAGGATTATTTTGTTCTTTATAATATCATCAGTAATAAACATAAGAACATATACTAGCTATAAAATGAGTGTTAAACCAAAAAATGTATCGAAAAGGATTTATATGTCTAGTAGGGTACAACTTAAATCAACTAAATTGCAAAATAGAAAACGACCAAGAAAAAAAAAAAAATCCGAAATTTATAAAACTCCAGTATTATATCATCCCAATCAAAGAAATTATTTTAATTTACAAAGTGAATACACATGTTTACCATCTCAGGATATATTAAATTTATTATCAAAAAATAAATTAGCATTGTTAATACAAGCCATAAAAAATAAAGACAATCAGCGTATTGATAAAATATTATATAAAGATATAAATAACATATATATAGATAATAGATATATATATTATGATGAATCTAATTGTATAGATACAGAAAATGTAGAAAACATTGAACTATCAAAAAAAAATCAGAAAAATGAAATAACTTATAATAACATTAAAGACGAGTTCGGTAATGAACATTCAAATATTAATAATGTGATTAGAGAAAAAAATCAACACATTAGTAATGATAATTATTATATGAAAAATAATTTAGAAGAGACGAAGAAAAAAGAAGAAAATATGTTTAACTTTTTTGATAATAATGAAAAATACAACTATGATCGAAATTACGGCTACACACGCAAATGCCATGTGTCACGCACATATACAGAACAAAAAACAGAACAAAAAACAGAACAAAAGAACAATTTTGTCGATATAAATAATACCTACCTTTATTTCAAAAAAGTAAACATTACGAACATAAATAAGGAAAATATAAATAATGACATATATAAAGAATTAGTATTACTCAAACAATTGTCATTACTACAAGCAGATACAATCGGATATAATATATATAAATATTTTTTAAATATTATAACATATGTAGATAGGCAAAAATTCATAGACGATTTTTATCTAGTCGATTATATTAATAATATTTGGGTTACAAGGAATGTACATAAGTATTTTTATTTTTTGAATTCTTTATTTTATGAAATGAAAAAAATATCACAAAAATTATTTAAAATGAATTACAAAATAGATGTTATTGGTCATATAGATGAACAAAAAAAAATGAATTATTTTGATAGACATGATTTATTTAGTAAAGTTATTAAAAAAACAAATTTTATACCTAATTATATATGTAAACATAATTATATCTATTCAAATAATATTCTAAACTTATATCAATATGATATTAATACTAATTTATTTGTCAACAAATTTGAACAAACATTTTTTAACGTTACAATTGACGACTTCTTAAATAATGAAAAAAAAAAAAAATTAAATATACATTATGACTCTCAACGTTTTACGCCTTTATGTATGTATGCGAACACATATGAAAAAGACAACGATTTGAAGAAAGTTATGCGGGTTACTTATGGAGGTGGAGTTGTTACAAAAGGTGTCACTACATGTGATAATAAAAATGATATGACAAATGCTATTACGAATGTTAATATAGATACTACCAACTCAAACGTAATACCTAAGACTAGTAACAGTAGTAATGATATATATCAAAAAAAAAACCTAAATGAAAACGAGTTGGAAAAAAACATTAACATTCAAAATGATGAAAATGTAAGCAAACCCAACGTAAATGAAACAAACCCAAATGATATAACGTTGTTGGAAAAGATAAAAAAAAACCCAAGTTTAAAATATACATTTCTAGATAAAATATGTCAACAAATGTGCACCGAATTCATAAATATAGGTGTATTAGATAACGAACATAAAATAGATTTAAATAAAATTGATGATATAAAAAATGATAAAAATAATGTTTTATATAAAAAAGTGTATGCAATGAGAGATTATTTTTATACACTATATTATGATAATTATAACCCAAATATAGATATATACAATTTGGAAACATTTATAGATGCAGAATATAGAATATATTCTTATAAAAAAGATTTAGATGTATTATTTAAGGATTGGGTAATGAATGATAATAAAGAAATGCCAACTGTTCCATTTTCAAAGAAGGACGTAGAACTAGCTAAGTTGAGATATATGTCTAAGAGAAAACGAAAAGAAATGGAGTTTGAAGCGGCATTTTTGGAGCGGCACGAAGATCAGAAGACCCAAATGGAAAAACAAAAAACACATATGGAAAAAAAGAGTAACCATCTATCTAAACATGATAATGATAGGAACGAGAACGATAACGATGAGCACAAAATTATAAGCTGCTTAATAAAATGGAAAGTAACAAAAGAAAATGACAGTAGTAACAATAATATAAAAAATACAGATACAGAAGATATAAGCTTAAATGAAAACGATGACAATAATGATGAAGATGAGGAAGACATTAATTTGGATATGTATAATATAAAAGATAATGACTTAACATCATATGAATTCATGGATGAAGGCTTAGATGAATATAATGATGTAATAGAGTCCGGTTTAGATACTAGTACAACACAAATGGCCAAACTTTTAATTTACGATGATGATAGTTATGATAAAAAAGAGTTTATAAAAACGTTAATGACTTACATACCATCTTGTGATTATGAAAAAAGTTGTTTAGTTTATGATTTGTTAAAAAAAAAAGGAAAATCGAATATTCTATATTTTAAAAACGCAGAAAGAGCTGAAAATATAGCTTTTCTTTTACGACAATCGAAGCAACGAATTATAGTTGATGTAGAGTTTTTATAAAATATTATTTTTAATTAGTTAAAAGCTATGGGAAATGTCAATAACAGTTTTGGTTTGTTGGCTGTTCTATTATGTCTTTCTGTTCATTTTTTATGTTTTACTTGCTTTGTTATATCACTATATTTAGTATATTTACTATTTTAATTTTTTTTTTTTTTTTGTATTTTAATTTACTAATTTTGCTACTAATTTGTGCATACATAACGACTTAGAACAAGTACTTGTAAAATTATTAGAAATTTAAAAAAATATATTTTAACTTATGTAATATTCCCTTAAGTTCTCCTGGTTCATTTATTATGATTAGTCATTTATTTTTTTTTTTTCTTTCTTTCTTTTTTTTTTTTTTTTTTTTTTTTTTTTTTTTTTTTTTTTTTTTTTGGCTAATAGTTATTGTGTTTGGTTAGGCATTTTTTTGTATACTATTCCATTTCCCTATTTTTTTTTTTTGTTTTGTTTATTTATTATTTTTTTTTTTTATTTATTAATAATGCCAATGAAAGAGCGCCTTCATTTTGTTTGAGTACATATGCATATTTATACGTCTGACACGAAAATTTTATTAAAAATTATGTTAAAAAAAAAAAAAATAAATAAATAAAAAAATACATATATATATATATAGCTACCTTAGTCGAAGTTTGTAGTTTGCAGCTTCGCTTGATTACTGTGCGCAATAATAATGGTACATTTTTGTTGTTTTACTTTTTTTATTGATTTTGCCGCGTTCTTAATTTTTCTTTTTTTTGATTTTATCCCATTCTTAATTTTATTCTTATTTTACTCTTATTTTACTCTTATTTTACTCTTATTTTACTCTTATTTTACTCTTATTTTACTCTTATTTTACTCTTATTTTACTCTTATTTTATTTTTTTGTTAACATTTTACGATTGCTTTGCAGGCATATCCCCTTTTTTTTTTTTTTTAAAGCTACGTAATTAGGGCATAAAAAAAGAAAAATGTCTATAAAGAAATAACCAAATTGCGACGTAAGCAAGAAAACAGAAGTTTATGCAAAAAAAAAACGAAACAAAAAAAAAAAACAAAAAAAACGAAACAAAAAAAACGAAACAAAAAAAACGAAACAAAAAAAACGAAACAAAAAAAACGAAACAAAAAAAACGAAACAAAAAAAAAAGCAAAACAAAAAAAAGCAAAACAAAGCCAATCGATGGGTACATACACAAAAAACACAAACCACAAACATAACAAAAACACAAACATAACAAAAACACAAACATTACAAAAACACAAACATAACAAAAACACAAACAATTGTTAAAAATGAAACACTCACATCGAATAAACACAAATCAAGAGTTTATAAAACATAGCCACAATGAAAAAAATGAGAATATATCTGGAATAAACGAGTCAAATGCACACGAACTAAACGAGCATGATCCCATAAGCAACTACATAAATACCAACATACAAAACATGGGTGACATACACAATCAAATAAATAAACTAAACATGTACATGGATAATTTAGACGTAAAATTAAATAAAAAAATTAATAATAGTATATTAAAAAATGACGAGTTAGATATAAAAATACAAAACGTAAAAAAAAAAATGCAAACATTAACCAATGAAATAAACGAAATGGATAATAAAACAGAAGATATAGAAAAAGTATTAATAAATTTAATGAAAGATATAAAAATATTAAATACTGGTAAAACAAATGTAACTGAAACTATTAGTATATTAAAAAAAATTGTTATTATAATTACAGCTATAAATTTATTAAAAAAAGGAGCAATAAAAAAAAATTATAAACAATGCACGGGATATATGTTAATTATAAAAAAAATGATTTTACAACTTTCGGATTTAAAACATAATGAAAAAATTAATTATTTATGTAAAGATATCACTGTACTGTTTGATGAATTAAAAAATCAGATATTGGAAGATTTAGATCTTATATACGATACAGATATTCATATTGAAAAAAATGTTATCACTGTAAATGGGTTTGGCCATTTGAATAACAAAAATAATAAGAATAACAATAGTTCATGTGTTTCTGTGGACATCTACACAGATGTAAACATACGGACCCATGATGATAATAATCCAAACAATAACAAATCAAATGATGAATACGTAAAAAAGAATAAACAAATTGATAGTATATTTATAAATTTGTTTGATGCTTGTATCTGTTTATATCATTTAAAACGAAATTATAAACAAATTGTAACAAATAAATTTACTAATTTTTTTTTAGATAAATATAAATATGTATTTCATAATCAAGCTGATACATTACAAAATGTAGAGCGTAGATTGGCATGGCTAAAACGAGAATTAAATAATTACGACAACACATATAGTTATATATTCCCAAACATATATAATATTCCTTTTCATATTTCTACTATGTTTTGTTCTATGATGAAACAACATATTTTAAAAATACTATCATGTACAAACAACGAAATGGATAATAATTTAATTATTCAAACTGTTATAAAGGTTGTTAATTTTGAAATATATTTATCCAAAAATGTATTTTTTTTTAATGAAGATGATAGTAGTATACCAAATGTTGATTATAATAGTATGAATTTACCTTTTCCGGAATTGCTTCTACAACCTCATATCGTACAAAAAAAAAAACAGACTGTAGTATGTCATGACACAGATGAAAAGGACCACCATTTGGACGTATATAGTTCAAGTACTTATTCAAAACATAATATAAATAAATCACATATAGTTGATAGTGTAAACAAAACCGAAATGAGTTATCAAAATAAAAATACTGTTTTAAATCAAAACAGGAGAGAAACACAGGTTAACAATGATAATATAACAATTATACAACAGGATAACAACTGTAACAATAACAGTTATAATAATTGTAAAAATGTTACTAATACATATGATCACAATAAATACAACTTTAGAGGAGCTATATCATGCATATTCGATAGTTATTTATGTAATTGGCTTAAACAAGAAGAAAAAAAAATACTTGCAAAATTTGAGGATATTATTAATGAAGAGAATAATGAAGAGAATAATAAAGAGAATAATGATCAGAATAATGAACAGAATAATGAACAGAATAATGAACAGAATAATGAACAGAATAATGAACAGAATAATGAACAGAATAATGAACAGAATAATGAAAAAAATGCACGTAATGATAAAACAGATGTTGATAATAGTATTTATGTCATTCACATAAATGAAGAACATATCAACAGTGACATGAAAAAAATTCATTTATCTATTTCAGAACAATACAAAATATCAAAGAATGTAACAAATTTGATAAATATTAATGAGTACGTAGTCAAAAATAACATTTTCGAACAAGTTATAAAAAATAATTGCGTGTACAAGTCAGCATATAAAATATTTTATATATATATAAATTATGTTAATGTCATATTGAAATTTAGCAAATGTAAAACATTATATGATTTTATTATTTTTTTTCAAACTTTATTAACAAAATACTATAACGAATTAAATATGAGAATAGCAAATGTAGCACATTTTGGAGAAAAAAAAAACAAAAGGAAAGAAAAAAAAGGGGAAGGAACAAAGATAGGAGTTAAAACTGGTTATCGATCCGTTACTGACTTAGGAGCCATTTCCGATTTACGAGCCGAATCCGATTTAAGAGCCGAATCCGATTTACGAGTCGTAACTGATACCTTAACCAAATCCGATACCTTAACCAAATCCGATACCTTAACCAAATCCGATACCCTAACCAAATCCGATACCCTAACCAAATCCGATACCCTAACCAAATCCGATACCCTAACCAAATCTGATACCCTAACCGAAACTAATGCCCAAACCGAAACTAAAGCAGAGTGTATACTCACTGTATATACAATCTTGTGTAACATTATCAGCACAAGTTATTACATAGAGGAAAATATTAATGTAGCTTATGAAAACATAAGCAAAAAAATGGATAGTGATTTTTTTAATGCACTTACTTTTGATAGAGAATTAAAATTATACCTAAATATAACAGCTCAATGTATAAAATTATTTATTAATGATATGAATAGAGTGTTAGAATATTTATTAAAAGAATATTTTAAAAATGTAAAATCAAAAAAAATTGATAATAATTTTTCTTTTGTAAAAACATCAGTTGAAATACAAAATATACATAACTATCTCACTGCTTACTTTAATTTTTTTAAAAAAGTAATAACTGAAACACATTATATATATATATTGGAAAAAATTACAGCTAGTATAATTAATATATTGTATAACACACTATTAAATAATATTTATATGACATATGTAAGTGCTTATCAAATTTTATTAGATTTGTATGCATTTCAAAATTTTTTATTTCGTTTACCTCATATTTTGAATCAAGATAAATTGACTAACATTACGAGTGAATATAACAAAGAACATGTTTTTTTTGACAATATAAAAGCTGAATCAAGTGAACAAAATAAAAACATAACAACATCAGTAAATAATCTCCTACTCAATGATATGGCAAAAAATAATTATGCTAGCTCCTATATTATGTATAAAACATATTTTAATTATGTTAAAAAACATTTCGATAAAATACAAAATTTAATAAATATATATATTCAATTTGAAAATGAAAATTATTGTTTTACTCTAACCGAAGAAGTAGCAACTGATTATAATAATAATCATTTGTGTACAACAGAAGAAATAGAACGAATAAAATATATAAAACAAAAAACTGCCCAAGCCGGTTTATTGGATAGCCCTTTAGATATACATAATGAGCCATGTGTTTATGATGAATTGCTTTCGCACGCTAAAAGGGAAGTCATGCAAGTGTTGGAGGCCCATGGTTACACATAGTTGCCGGGAGTGTTCAAAAATGGTGGGCGCACAAAAAGAAAAATCCAATACACTGAAAAATGCACAGATTCGCATACACATATATATATATATGAAAAACTTCATTAAGCTTAACACATTCAATGTGTATACCATTTAGCTAATTATTTATTTTATTTTATTTATTTTTTTTTAAAAGCAAATTAAAAACGTTTTACACCTTCAAAAGATATTTATAAAAACAATGTTTTCAAAAGTGACAAAAAATCCGTCATTAAGACATTCAAAATGTGCAAGGACATATAGCAATATGTGTAAGCATCTGTACCAATAAGTACGAACATAATTAGGCATAAACATGCATGTTTATACATACTACACATAACGGAAAATCAAGCTAATTAAATAGGTTTTAACTGATCATAAAAAAAAAAAAAAAAAAAAAAAAAAAAAAAAAAAAAAAAAAAAAAAAGCAGAGAAGAGAAGAGAAGAGAAGAAATGAAAAGAAGAACTCACATGCAGGTATATAACACACCTTGGCCTTCGTTTTTACAAATTATTAATACAAATGTTTATAATGTAATATTTACAATCGTAATTGTTTTAACATTTGCTATGATATTTACAGCACTTTAGAAAAAATTTCCGTTCGGTGCTTTTTTGCTATCAGGATGGAATATTTTTCCTAAGTTCCTTATACGTTGAGACTTCTGTTCAGTATCACTTTTTAGTTGTAAATATCTTTTACCTATATTATAATCACCTCCTCCATATTTTTTTAAAAACAAACCAATATCATATGAACTAATTGCAAAAGATTTTAATAAATCTATTAAACAAAATAATTCTGTATCATTTACATCTCCATGAAATTCTTTTATTAATATTCCATTGTTTGGTTGATACATAAATGCATGAGCATCATGATCTATAATAACAACTCTGTTTAAATCACGGCCTAATCTTTTCAAATCTTTAACATAATGATTTTTTCTTTTAGTACATCTATCTTTATGTAAACAACCAATAGCTGGTATACCCCATTTTGATATAACTTCTTGTGCAACGGGAAAATTGTCATCTGACCATATCACTATTTCAAAAAAACTAGCCAACTCTTTAAAAAATAAATCTGCATAAGGTCTTTTTAACACTCTCCAACCAGTTTTTCTATCATATTCTAACTTAGCAATTACATAATTTAAATCTATTACTAATGTTGGTAAATTATCTGGGTAGTTTAAATCTTTAAAATCAGGTAAAAATGGCTCATTATCCAAAGGAAAATGCTTTTCAATAAAATTATAAATATAATTATTATATTTATTTTCTAATAAATCCATCTCAGTTTTTATATTTTTTATTAGATCTTCTATACTTATATTATTCTGTAACATGTACATGTACCCGTATCCACTCATCATTAATATTAAACCTGATAATAAATACATCTTTATGATTCTTTCTTTCGCCTTTTTGTTTAAGTATAACTCTTTAATGGTTTTGCCCTTAACACCTTTGCTGATATTGCTATTGTTGTTGTTATTGTTATTGTTATTGCTATTGTTGTTATTGTTATTATTGTTGCTATTGTTGTTGCTATTGTTGTTGCTATTGTTGTTGCTATTGTTGTTGCTATTGCTGTTACTTCCGTTACTAATCCCACTATTACTCATACTAATAGCACCACTTTCGAACGCTCCTGATCTATTAACATTTACCCCACTGCTTTTACCATTGTTGGAGTTAAGTTTTGAATCTTTATTATCAATCGTTGAAGTTACATTTTTTTTTTCTTTTTCACCATTCATTTTTTCATTATTATGACTGCTTTTTCCAATTGTGCTAAAATTAGCATACAATTTGTTACTTACGTAATAACTATTATTATATACGCTGTGAAAATTATTTGTGATGCTATTATTAAATATTGAGCGATTGGGAATTTTGTTTATACATTTCTTATAAAAAACATTATTGCTCGAAGTTGTGTTGAGCTCCTTTAAACAAACCAGTTTATCATAATCACGTTTTATATTTGTTTTATTTGTTTTGTAATTTACATCACACTTATTATTTTTATTTGGAAAGTTTTTAACATAAATTAAGTTATTAATATCACTGTTGTTATTAATGTCATTAATAGAAGTGCCTTTTATTGCAAAATAATTATTATTATTACAATGTGATTTATTTAAACGATTAAAAGTGACGTCTACATTTTCCATCAATTTGTTTATACTATTCTCGGTTGATACATATTTTGTTAATTTATCTAAGCTAATATTTTTTTTATTTTTAATGAATAAGCGACCAAGCGCTTTATTTGCCATATATCTCCCAAGAATTAATGCATCGATGTCACTTGCTCTTATTATACTACTTTTTAATTTTAAAAAGTTTTTCATTTTTTTCTTGTTATGTTTGTCTTTTGTTTTTTGTCTTTTGTTTTTTGTCTTTTGTTTTTTGTCTTTTGTTTTTTGTCTTTTGTTTTTGCTTTTATTTTTGTTTTTTCTTTTGTTTTTGTTTTTTCTTTTATTTTTGTTTTTGCTTTTGTTTTTTCTTTTGTTTTTGTTTTTTCTTTTGTTTTTGTTTTTGCTTTTATTCTTGTTTTTTTTTTTTGTTTTAGATTGTACTTACGTTATTTTTATGTTTAAAAAAGTATAAATATAAATAACATTGTAATGTTACAAAAAAAAAGTGAAAAAAAAAAAAAAAAAAAAATGTTCTACTTCTTTGATTAAAAGCTTTTTTTATAATTACATAGCTAGTTATCTATATATCCACCAAAGTACCTACCTATATATATATGTGTTTGTCCATATAACTGATACGATTCGTATTTTTAATCAACTACGCTTAACTGTTATTGTTCAAGCAAAAAAAAAAAAAAAAAAATGGTTTATGCAAAAACAAACTAGTATATCCTTATCATATTACTAACATCGTCTTAAACAATATAGCATGTTACCAGTCACAACTGATGCATATAAACAATTTCACTGATTTACGCATATACATATATACATGTACAAATAAATATAGAGCGCCCTTTTTTATGAAAGGTATTTAAACTTGTAAGTAAATTAAAAAAATATATTGATAAATAAATAAATAAATACATAAATATATATATATATATATATATGCATAAATAAATAATAAATAAATACAAATTCTTTACTCCAATTATGACATATTTGCAGAGGTATTAGTATATATTAATATATTAAAAAAAAAAAAAAAAAATTAATAAAAAGAAAAAACAAATTTATTAAAAATAGTGTTTTCCCTTTTTTTTAAATATATTAATTTGTTGTAAAAAAACAAATGTTTAATTAATATGCTTATACATACAAGCGTATGAAACATCCATATCTCCTGAAAAAAAAAAAAAAAAAAAAAAAAAAAAAAAAAATGATAAAATAAATGATAAAACAAATTGGCACAGTTTAACGGGTTTACATTAGCGTAAAGATTAAAATAAAATTTTATGCATTACTATACGTGCACCTACGAATAAGTGTATATTTAACCAAATTGTAAGTGTCCTTTTATTTTTTTTTTTTTTACTCCACATATTGCTTACATAACTTGAAAACATAATACAATGAGAAAATAAATAATTATCCGTTTTTGCTTTTCTTTTTCTTCTTCTTTTTCTTTTCGTTTTTATATTTCCCTTTTTTATATTTCCCTTTTTTATATTTCCCTTTTTTATATTTCACTTTTTTATACTTCCCTTTTTTACATTTTCCTTTTTTATGTTTTTTTTTTTTTTTACTTTTTTTTTTTTAACAATGCTTACTATCTTAATAAAATGATGAATACCTTTTATGAGAAATACCGGGCAGTGCCAAAAAAACTTGCATTTATTGATTCTTATATTTTTTTTACGTTTTTACAATTAATAATTTTGTCGCTTTGGGGATATTTCTACTCTTCTTTTAAAGCTAAAATTGCCCAGGCTGCTATATACACAGCTATTGGAAATATAACTTTGTTAATAGCTCTACGTGTACAAGTAAAAAAAAAAAAAAAAGAATAAAAAAAAAATAAAATTGAAAAGTGCTAACATAAAGTACAAAACACAAATGAAATAAAATTCATTATAATACAAATAATAGACTAATTTATGCATTAATGTTTTGCTTTTTTAATATGAAAGTTAAGAGCTTTATGTTACATTTTATTATGCTGTAATGTATATATATATATATATATATATATATATATATATATATATATACATATACATATGTGTAGATGTATGGGTGTGTGTTCCTTTCTGTAGCTAACTGATAAAAACATGTTTAAACTGAAAAGGGAAAAGATCATATTTGACTTCGTTCTTTGTTCATTACTATTGTACATTGGTAATATATTTTTTTTTTTTTTTTTTTTTTTTTTTTTTTTTTTTTTTTTTTTTACAATTTCCGTATTTATCGTTTAATTTGTTTTTCTTTCTCACTTTTATATAGGCATAATTAGTTACATGCATTTGAATTAAGGCAAAGAAGTTTTGCTCGTTTTTTTTTTTTTTAGAGTATCTAAAATAGTACAAGGATGTTGTAGTAAATAAAAAGGTAAAAAAAAAAAAAGCTAGTTTAGTTCATTTTAAGTCAAATAAACGAAATCAAGTCACTCTGGACATAACGAAACAAACAGACGAACAACCAAAACGAACAACCAAAACGAACTAAACAAATAAAACGAAATACAACTAAAAACAACAATAAATGCATATTAGTTTGTTCGTTATACTCCTGTTAATTGTCTCTTTATGCAAATGCTATATAGTCAGTTATAACTCCAAAATTAATACATACATAACGCCATACAATGTAAGTAATAAAAAAAACAAACATAAATTTACATGTCACATGAAAAGACTAAGAAATGCATCAGTAGAAATAGATTTGGAAAATAGAAAAGACTTAACTAAAACAGAAATAATTAAAATGTTTTTAAAAGGAGTAAGAGAATGTAAAAACGTTGAGTATTTGAAGGAAAAATCTAGAGGACATGTACCACCCACAACAAAACGAAAATTAATGAAACAAAAACGAATGATTAATTTAAGGGCTCATGTAAAAAATGATAGAATCAGAAAACAAGAGCAAGTTATGCCTAATAAAAATATATTAAATTTTCCAAAAAAACAATTAAAAAACATCAATGCAGCTGTTTTGTATTTTAAACATTATTTTCAAAAGTATGAAAATAATGAGCAATAAAACAGTGTTGCTAGGGACATCTATAAATATATACGTAAGCATATATATATATATATATATACGTATGTTTTCTCTTATGTAAGCCTTTTATCTCCCCTTTGCTTGTTTCTATTTTCATTTTCAAATAACTATTTGTTGTCTATTGATGTATTTTCCTAACTCGTTTAAAAAGCGTAATCAATCAAACGGACAAGGACCATACACATACACAAATATATCCATGTCTGTACATACATACTTATAGAGAAAATTTAATAGAACATATATATATATATATATATATATATATATATATATTTAAGTTAATTATTTACATAAAAACATAACTTCATTAATACATGCATTATATAAATGCTCTTGTTTTTATAAAACTAAAAATAAAAAACATTTAAATAAGTTAAAAATAAACCATAAATAAGGTTCAAACATGATTAAACCAATTTTTTTATGAATTATGAAAAATTGTTAATAATTTAAAGAGTTTAAAAAAAAAAAAAAAAAAATTGTATGAGAGTAAATCAATCCAAATTTGGCAAAGCTAAACAAAAACAAATAAAAATAAAAATATATCAAAACATAATAGACCGAATAAGATCATACCCTATTAAACAAAGCCAACCCAAGACATGTTTGGAGATCAGACGATGAATGAAAGTATAAAAGAACATATCTACATGTATATACCCAGTTGAATCACATATATATTTTTTTTGAAAAATAAAAACATACTGATTTTATTACTAATACATTGACAAAAAAAAAAAAAAAAAATGTAAATAAGCTAATATATATATATATATATATATATATATATATATACATGTTCGTACACATAATCACAAACTCAAGTAATACTTATTATACTTTGCATTGATAGTGCTGATCAATTCTACCGTTTCCTTTTTTATTTGTGTATAAACCTTATATTCTTTTTCCACTGGGTATATATCCTTATACGTCCTTACATATCTATTATTCGTTTGAAGGAAAAGTTTTTGATACTCAAATAGTATATTTTTGTAATGTTTTTTTTTTAATAATAAGCCTTTTAATTTAACCAAATCTTTATATATATATTTGTAATCTTTTTCTAAATGTCTAATGTCTGAACTATCATCTACTTGCATTAATATTTTTTTTATGCTCATATCTTTTATAACGCCTGAAAAACTAGATAAATTGTTGTATTGTCCGAACGAGTCGACAGACTCTTTTTTCTGTAACTCGTTCACATTTTCAATCGACTTACCTATATAAAAAAAAAAAAAAAAAACAACAAAAAAAATCACATTTGTTAAGATACATTACAATGGGTATGAAAGGTTTGAACAAAAAAAAAAAAAAAAAAAAAGTAATTTAAATACGAACTTTTGGATGTATATATATGACAATATACAAATATAAATACATAACTATAAACTAAAAATAAGTGGATGGTCATACTAATGCATGTATATGCACAAGCGCATACCAACATAAGTGCAAAAGTTATTGCCTATTCGTTTTCCTTTTCTTACTGGCTATCTGGAAGTTGTTATCAACGGTTTGTGAGCATTTTTTTGCTACAGTCTTATCACGAGTAGTACTACTTAAACTTGGATCCATAATAGTATGTTTCAAGTTTTGATAATATGAATAAATAGGTCTTAATGTTTCTTTATAAATTTTATTAGGAATGAATTTAAAATGATTATAAAATAATTTATCATATAATTTTAAAATTTCTTTAATTTTTTTTTTTTCATTTATTAATAATTCATTTTTTAATTCTTTACGTTTTTCAAAATAATCTAAATTTTTATTTATCACTTTTAAACAAATATTTAAATAAATTAAACCATAGGAGTCCATAGTTATATTTTTTTCTTTTATTTCTTCATTTTTTATGTTTTGTATTATGTTATTTATGCTTATGTCAATATAATCATTATTACTACTATCGACATTTTGGCTACTTTTATTATTATTTACTTGTTTATTGATTATACTTTGTCCAATTTCTCCAATGTTTATCTTAAGCTGTTTTTCGTTCTTCACCTTTGCATTTGCATTGTTTTTATTGCTATCATTAGTATCGTATAATATTGTGTCATTTTTTCTCCCCTTCTTTATATTTTCTATTTTTTCTGCTACATTGTATTTATTTAATGTATATTCATCGTCATTTATTCCGTTTATAAACATGTCATTATCAGTTTTCACATAGTTCTTTGCATAATAATCATTTTTATTGCTATCAAATAATTTTATATCAGTACTAGTATTGTTATCATTATTTTTATTAATATTACTATCATTATATTGATCAATAACTCTTAAATCATTTTTTATTTTTTTTTTCATTGTTTGATCATAATATTGTTTATCTTCTGTATTTTCATTTTGTGCAGACTTTATTATTATATTATTCATTGTTGATACGTTTGAACTAGTTTTTAAATTTGTTATTTTTTTTTCTTTATTCATTTCTATGTTCGTTTCTTGAAATATTTCTGATTTTATACTTTTCTGTTTGTGTTTATTAGTATACAAATGGTGGCTATCTATTTTACTACTAATGTCGCTATTTAATTTTGTGCTCATGTCGCTACTTAATTTGATGCTCATGTCGCTATTTAATTTGGTGCGCATGTCGCTATTAATGTTATTAATTATGAAATTGTTCTCAAGTTCTTCCTTCGAAATACAATCATAATATGTTGTAGTATCATTCCAATTATTTTTTTCTTGTTCGTTACTATAATAATAATCAACTTGTTTTTTTTCATTATTACTATTTTTATCATTTATAAGTTTGTTCCAGAATAATTCATTTTTATTATTATTTCTATTATCATCACTATCACTAACACTTTTTATTTCATTTTCATTTATCATGTCTCTATAAATACTATTACTGTTATAAAACACATCTTCATCACAAGTTTCATCATTTATATTAAAAATTGTTCTTTGAGTTTTACATAATTGTTTTAAGGGAAAATTGCTTGACTTTACGCCTTTATAAAATTGTTTCAGATGTAGTATTTCGTTTTTCAACTTACAGTTTATGTTCTCATTTGAGTTTCCATTTATGTGACCAATCATTTCATCACTTTCGTTTTGTTCAAACTTTACATTTCCGTTTTTATCATTTACTTCATCATTATCTGTTTCATTTAAAAAAGGAAACCATTTTAAAACACAACTCTCAAGTATAGAATTAATCATATCATGTTGTTTACTTGAAACATTATAACTATTGCTCAAATGTTGTGAACATGAATTTAATAAAGGGGATCTACTTGAACTGTTCATAAAATTAGTTGAATAATTATATGACCCTATTGGGTTATTTATATCTTTTTCGAACTGCATTTTTTTTTTTTTTTTTTTTTTTTTTTTACCTATTTGGAGTTACTATAATAATTTTTTAATTTTATTCGTTCATTCTTTATTTATTCAATTATATGATTATACATTCAATTATTTATGTGTTTATTTATATATCTGATTATTTATCTATTTATTTCTAAATAGATAGTCATGTGAAAGACAAATTTGCTTCTTATATTTTTACTCTAATTTACAGTGGTTAATAGTTTTACGTATTCATATGTTTATGTATTAATGTATATACAAAGCTAAAATTTTTTTTTTTTTTTTTTTTTTTTTTTTTTTTTTCTCTATTATGCTTGTACAAAATATTGGTAATCTTACAACTTAATCAAAAACATACATAGTGAAACATATTGAAAAATATTTACACATTCCTCTTTTTTTTTTTTTTTTTTTTTTTTTAAGTTTGATACATAATAATGTTCACATATGAACAACATACAAGAAGTGTATCAATATCTGTAAAATGTTTACATTAATCTATGCATTTTTATTTATTTATTTTTTTTTTTACATAAAATTAAAATAAATAAAGGAAAAATTAAACAAAATAATTGTAAATCGCAAATGAAAAAAAAAAAAAAAAAGTATGTTACGAATGTATATGTACATATATATGTTTACTTAGGAACGTCATTATTTAAAAAAAAAAAAAAATAAATAAGAATAATACCATGTGCTTACTGTAAATATAATATGTGAAGTAGCAAAATTACAAAAAATATTACATAACTTTTTTTTTTTTAATAACATATATACATATATATATATATATATATATGTATATATATGTATAAAATAAGACTTTGCTTTTTTAAAAGCATATCGCTCACGGAGTAATGCGTATATATATTTATACATGCATATATGTTGAATAGTTTGAAGAGTATTTTTTAATTAAAAAGGAAAAAAAAAAAACATATATTTTTGTTTTATCTATTTACTTTTTTATTTATTTATATATTAATTTTTTTTTTTTTCTTTCATTTTTTTATGGAGAATTTGTAAATAATTTGATTGAACTATATAAGTATATTGGAATAAAAATTCCTGTTCTTTTTATTCCTATCTTGGTAAAAAGAACATCTGGCTTTCCTTTTTTTTTTTTTTTTTTTTTTTTTTTTTTTTTTTTTTTTTAATAAAATTTTATCTAATATAATATTTTGTAACATTTATGAAAGAAAAAAAAAAAAACCATAATAATCTAACTATTATTAACACATCGTTTATGTAATAATTTAACGCATACAAAAATGTATAAAATCAATCATTTATTTTAAATATTATACAATTTATTGTATAATAAAATTATTACAGGAATGTCTTTTGTGTTACTATATAAACCTACCCAGATGTTTTTTTTTTTTTTTTTTTTTTTTTTTTACTTATATTTCATACTTAAAAAAAAAAAAAAAAAAAAAAGTTAATAGTGCAAACGAGCATATAATTATCTACCATGTATGTATCTATATATGTAATTATTGTTGATAAATATTTTTATTTATTTTTATTTTTTTTTTCCACATCCACGTTGTTATTATAGTATCATGCACATATATGCATGCTTCACACATGCATACCATACGTACTATAAAAACAAGTGAACATTTTATACATATATATATATCTGTAGGTATAATTAATTATTATCAAAGCCTTTTTAATATAAAAAGAAAAAAATCTTTGCAACACCATTTGCTTCTTTTGCATTTCATGTGGTTTCATTGGATTTTACTTTAGCTTTTTTAAACATACGAATTTATTTTTTTCTTAATATAAATAAAATTGCTAACAAAGAAATAGATATTGAAGTTTATATACTGTTCAATAATAACACAATTTATCATTTTTTTTGATTTAAAAAAAAAAAAAAAAAAATAGGTACTTAAATGTGCAATGCATACACATTATAACATAATGACAACTTTAAAAAATTATTTAACAAATTAAAAACTTTATCTACATTTATAAAATGTTGTTAATTTTTTTAAAACACGTTTTAACTATTTACAAAACGTATTGTGACACCTTCACATACAATTTGTACCCCCTATATTTTACGCTCATTCACATATATGCACATGTATATTATTGTATTATGATAAAATGAATTATATAGAAAAATAAAAAAATACATAAGTCATTTAACACTATAAAAACATACTCATATGTATTTATACTTCGTGTATAATAAAATATTATTGATATATCTATAATGTATGTATATATTTTCAATTGTGTATAATCATTTATTCATATATGAAATTATTATATTTTTTTTTTTTTTAATAAATGAATAATAATACTGTTTTTATCACAGGTCTTATAATTAAGACAACTATTTAAACTGAATTTTTTTTTTTTACAAATATATATATATATATAAACATATGCATTAGTGTTCAAATCAGATGATAGGACGGATACAAAGTGCATTTTATCTAAATGTGGAATTAACACAAAAACGTTTTTGTCATTTTTTCTTACTAATAATTTATAACAGTGAATTTTTATTTTTTCTAGCATTTTATTTATATTTTACTATATTATTATTCCATTTTTATTTTTTTTTAATTTTTTATTTATTGTCCTTTTATAGTAATAATGCTTTATTATTTCAAGTTTTCAACCACTTAGTGATGTATTATTATTTCATTTTTTTGTTACCATTACCACTTTTTATTATTTATGTTTATGGTATATTTAAGTGGAAAAAAAAAAAAAAAAAAAAAAAAAAAAAAAAAAAAAAAAAAAAAAACTTGATATTAAATTTTAACCAAAAGAATAGAACAGTATAACAATGTGTAGTTTGTTACATATGCTACAGCATATATGTACATGTGTGTGTATACGTACTCATATGTTACACATTCCTATACATATAGTTATGTATTATTTTGCACCTGTACATGTAGTTACGTAAGTACTTATTTGTATGTGCTATTATGCACGTATGTAAGTATTAGGTATATAGAGATAGATAGACATATACATGTATATATAAAATACTTAGCCTGTTTTCAAAACCATTAAATGTTGAAGTTTAGATTATTTTATGTAAAAATAAATAAATTAATTTTAGAATTATTACATGATTTTTTTTTAGTTCATTATAATGTTTTTAAAACCTAATTTTAATTGACATTAAACTATTTAATCATTTAACTATTTAAGGTTTTTTTTTTTCTCTTTTTTTTTTTAGCAGGTTAATATTAGCTTTTACATATATTGTATAAGCCTCTTTAATTGTTCAACATTCTTTTATTTTGCCATTTTTTTTTTTTTTTTCTCATTAGTTTTTTCTTCTTACCTCCCCATTTATGTTTATCTTTCTTTCTCTCTTTTTTCCTTTTTCTCTCCCCCTATTTTTCCTGCTGTCGTTCTCTCATTCTCCCTCCTCCCTCCTTTTTTTTTTTTTTTTTTAACTTTATTTTTCTTTTTTGAAGAGGCAAGGATATGAATTAATCACATAAGCATATATATATATATATATATATATATATATATATACATATTTATTTAATGTAGTAAATATCGTCTTTACAAAATGCTTTTAAAGACTGAAGAAAATAAAAGCTTGACAAAAAGTATATACATATTAAGCTACAAAATAAAATATATATTTTTTTGCAATTTATAACAAGAAAAAAAAATATAAATTACATATGCATATATATATTTATGCGCATAAACGTTTGTATTTATATATATATATATATATACATATGTATAATTGAACATTATTTCAAAACCATTAAAACTTTTTTTTTTTTTTTATATATAAATCTGCATAATAAATTAGGCACTATTATATACGTATGTTTTTTTTTTTTTTTTTTTTTTTTTTTTTTAACATTAGTATAACAAATAGATAAAATAAAAAAGGCTATGTAATTTTTTTTTTTTTTTTTCATTCTATTTTTTATTATTCCATTTGTTTTACCTTTTTTTCTTCTTCTTTTTTTTTTTTTTTTTCTTATTTTCTTTTTTTCCTTTTACCTTTTTTAACATTTTAATTCATTTTATTATGTTTTATTTTTTCTTTTGTTTTAAATGCTTTATTTTTATGTACATACATTTTACAAAATTTATACTTCAGCACACTTTTTCACACTTCTGTATTTATACATATAAGTGAACATTTTATACATATTTTTTAATTTTTACAATTTCCATGTTAAATATATATATATATATATATATATATATATATGCATATTCTATTATGAACTTTTAATAGAACTTTAAAAAGCTTAACTGCTTTTTAATTATAAATATAAATCTGTTTGTTGACTGTAAAAATATGCATGTATACGTTTATCATAAAAAAAAAAATAAACAATAAATAAATAAAAATAATACATTTTTTTATTTATAATAGTTTTTTGCTATACACGCATAAATATACATACATATGTATATGTTTAAACTGTTGCTATGTATATATGTATACATATACACGTATAATATATATTGCCACATATGTTAATATATACATATATATATATATATATATATATATATACATACGTGTATATACACAATCACAAAATGAGAGCTACGTTAATACAATAGTAATAAAGTAATTTAAGAAATCCTATTGTTATTTGTTTAAAACATAGTTATTAGGAAAATAATTATTTTATTTTTTTTTTTTTAATAAAAAAATCCAATAGCAAATTTATTTAAAAAGAAACTATTTTATATACATATATACTATTTTGTAAAAAAAAAAAAAACTTATTTAACAGAAGGATATGAACAAATTTTATGTATTAAAAATATATATAATCATAGATATATACATATATGTCCACATGTATAAGTATATATAAAGTGTCCCCTACACACATAAACCCACATATGTATATGTTATTTTTGCATAAATATCATTACCTTAAGTAAAAAAAAAAAAAAGAAAAAAAAAGAAAGAACTATTTATATGTTTACATATGTTATATACGTTTTAATAAAAATAAACAAAAAAACGAATTAAGAGTAAGTATTAAAAGGTGTACTAATACAATAGTTGATTACAAATGGGAGGGGAAAAAAAAAATTATAGTAAAAAGTACACAAGTAATTGCACATATATGTATATGTGTATGTTTCTATATATATATATATATATATATATACATATATACATATATGTGTATATATATATATATATATATATATATATATATTACATGCACATTTGTAAGAAATAGCAAATTATTTTCGTGTCAAAAATAATTTGTATGCCATTAATAATGAGTACTATTGTGCTTAATGAGAAACTGTTAAAAAAAAAAATAATAATTGGTTAAAAAAAATAGCACATATATATACACATATATATATATATATATATATATATATATATATATGCAAACTCCATTTTAAGCCGTTTAATACATAAGTTTTTGTATACTTTTAATTGTACGATTTTATTCAGTGCATACTGACACATGGCATAGTGTTATATAACATACATGTTCATACTTGCGCATGCATATATATATATATATATATATATATATCATAATTAACAATAAAAAAAAGATAGTTACAAAAAGGTACACGGATATATCATTAAAAATAGGAATGTGCAAAAATAAATAATATATATGTATATAATGTATATATGATAGAAACGGGAAAATGTATAATAATAATAATAATAATAATAACGAAAATGGAGGCAACAAGTTTCAAAGGAATATAAACAATAATTCATCTGGCAGCGAAAACGAAAATGACGATGTGACTTTAATAACGAATTATAATAACTATAGCACATTTAATAAATATCATGAACAGAATATGAAAACACTTAACATTGATGATATATATTTGGAAGATAGTTGTGATTATAACAATAACAGTAGTAGTAATAATAATAGTAACAGTAGTAATAATAATGAAAATTTTCAAAATACTATGCATAAAAATAATTTACATAATAATATGCATCGTGAACATAACTATAACAATAATCCATTGAATAACAATCGTAATGATAGTGAAGAGGATGAAGAAGAGGAAGAAGAAGGCGATGATGAAGATGACGAAGACGATGAAGAATCTGATGAAGATAACTTGACACAACATCCCAACAATTATCTTCATGCCAATCCAAACATACGTAATATACATATGCGCAACAATGGTCGTCCTAATAATAATACCAATAACCAGATTCATAACAATACTAATAACCATCCTCATAATCATGCGAATTATAATTTAAACAATAGTAATCGTAACAACACAAACAACCGAAATATACATAATGTTCATAATATACATAATAAAAATAACAACCATATGATTTGTAATCCAAATGAAAGAACTTTAGAAAAATATGACTTAAATAATGGAGCATTAAATTTTAATGGTTTATATAGCCATAAAAACTTAAGACCAGTGAAAGAGAACGAAATTGAATTTACTATAGACAATTTATTTGAAAAAATAAGAAATAATGAAGAAATATATTCAGAATGGAAACATTGTCCTAATTTTATTTTTCGTATATTATTTATAGCAAAATCAAGACAAAATAATAATATACATCAACATTCTTCGTGTTTTATTGAAGCATTAAAAAAAGATGAATGGGTTAATGATTGGGGTTTTAGTACTGTTCAATATTATATTATTTTATTAAATTTGTCAGATTATCGTAAATCTTATTATAAAGTTGATCATTTTAATTTTTCTCATTTAAACACAGATAGAGGATGGCATAATTTTGTTCCTTTTGAAAAATTAAGAGAACCTGGATTTATAAATGAACAAGGACAAATAGTAATAAGGGCTGGAGTTTATCCTTTTGGTCCTGAATGTTATAAAAATAGTAGAGATGTAAATTATAACAGTAAAGTAAGAACAGGGTATGTTGGATTAAAAAATCATGGAGCAACTTGTTATATGAATGCTTTATTACAGCTTCTATTTCACATCAATATATTTCGTGAAGCTGTTTGTATGATGATATTTAAAATTGAAAATATTATTGGTATACAAACTGTTAATTTTTTTAAAAAACAATTAGAAAAAAAAAAAAAAAACAAAAGAAAAAGAGATATGTTATTAAATGTGAAGAGTAATCAAGAAAAGGGTGTTACAACTTCTGCTATTACAACTGGTCAAAGATGTACAATGGACGATGTTATAGCCAAAAGTACAAATAACATAACACAAAATATTGTACCATCAATTAACAAAAATAATATTATTAATAATAGTGGTAAAGATATATATCCTGAAATTATAACTACAGATACAATTGAGGAAAATATTATTAATGTTAATAATAATAATTATGAAGAACAGAACAAAAAACATGTATATACACATCCTGTATTGTGTGATATGACCATAACAGATAGTACAAATGTAAATAACGCTATATTGACAGATAATAACAAATCAGTCAATTCTGATTATGTTATGCAGAGCAAGATCAATCGTGTTGATAGTGGTGCTGGTAGTGGTGCTGGTAGTGGTGCTGGTAGTGGTGCTGGTAGTGGTACAGGTAGTGGCAATGGTAGTTGTACTAGTAGTGGAACAAATAATGACATAAATAACAATCCCAACAACAACTTTAACAATAACGGCATTGATAATTTCATCACAGAACAAAAAAAAAATAAAAAAAAAAATATAATTCATGATACGAAAACCAATTTGAAAAGAAAAAAAAAAATTGTTAAGTATGGAAATGGAGTAAAGCATGATACTAATGTAGAGACGACTACTACGCAACAAATTGAAGGAAACGTACTAGATGAGGGAATAATACATAATAATAACAATGACAATAATAATAGTAATAATAATAATAATAATAATAATAGTAATAACAATAATAATAATAATAATAATAATAATAATAGTAATAACAATAGCAATAACAATAGCAATAACAATAATAACAATAGCAATAGCAATAACAATAATAGTAATAATCTTAACATATCTAATGGAGTAAGCACAGATAATCAAAGAGAATTAAACATTGATACAAGTAAACATATGCCTAGTTATTCATCCCAAACGTCACCCTTTGATAATTTATTAAATGTTTCTAATAATTCTGGATCCCCTTTTACTAAAGAAAATAACAATTACAAAAAAGATGCACATGGGTTAGCAAATAAAAATGAAACAAATTTAACTGTAAGTACGTTTGAAAATATGAAAGGTTATAATGTGAAAGGTTGTAATGTGGGAGAGGCTGAAAAGGGGGAAGAGATGGAACAGGGCGAAGAGACAGAACGGGGGGAAGAGACGGAACAGAGTGAAGAGATGGAACAAAGTGAAGAAACAGAACAAGAGGAAGAGATCGAAATGGAAAAACAGATAAAATTGACAAATATAGAACAACTAGGAGAGACTCAGATTGATAAATTCAAACTAATTGAAAACATAGAAGACGGAGAAGCCGGTAATAGCTCAAACACAGATGACATGTTATACTCAGATAGCGATTTATCCGTTTTTTCAATCACATCTTCAGGATCTTCCTCATATGTAAGCTGTTGTTCGTCATCATCCCTATCCTCTTCTGATGCATCTTCTTATTATTACAAGAATAAAAATAAAAAAAGAAAAAATAAAAGTTTAAAAGATAATGATTTGAAAAATATATTATTTGAAGAAGAAAATGAAAAAAAAAATATATTACCTACCTCTTTGGCATTACAAAATTTATTTTATAAATTATATTCATCAGACGAAGCTGTTTCATGTAAAGAGTTGATTAGATCATTTGGTTGGGGTGTTAGTGAAGTTTTTACTCAACAGGATACACACGAATTATTAAAACTATTGTTGGATAAGGTAGAAGAACAAATGAAAGGAACAGTAGTAGAAGGGACAGTTAAAAAAATGTTTGAAGGAGTAGTTGAAACATATATAGAATGTTTAAATATTGATTATAAAAGTATTAGAAAAGAAACATTTGAAGATATACAATTAGATGTTCAAGGATGTAATAACATTTATGAATCATTAGATAAAGCTATAGAAGCAGAAGTATTAGAAGGAGATAATATGTATGATGCGGAAGGATATGGAAAACAAAAAGCAAAAAAAGGAATACGTTTTTTAAGTTTCCCTAATATATGTATTTTTTTACTAAAAAGATTTACTTTTGATTTGCAAAAAATGCAAACGGTTAAACTTAATGACAGATTTGAGTTTTATAAAGAGATTGATTTATCACAATATTGTTCGAATGGTAATAGTCAAGATTATGTTTTACAAGCTGTATCAGTTCATCAAGGAAATATGAATAGTGGTCATTACTATTCTTTTAGTTATAAGCATAATGATCATTCATGGTATAAATGTGATGATGAGAAAATATTTCAAGTTTGTGAATATTCTGTTATTAACGATAATTTTGGTGGTAATGATATACATGATTATAATGATGGGAAACAAAATGTTTATGATTTTGATATAGCAGATAAAATAAAACAAAGGACAAAGAATTATAGTGCTTACATGCTTGTTTATGTTAAAAAATCTCTTATAATGAAATTAAAAAAAGAATGTAACCCTGCTATTGTCAATCCTCAAGTAGTCAAACGTTGTAAATTAGAAGCACTAATAAATAAAGAAAGATGCAAATTAAAACAAAAAATTTTACAATATATTAAAATCAGAGTTTTTGATAAATATTCTTTTTTATATAAATCTTTTAACGATTTACCATTAAAAGGTATACCTTCTTTATTTAATATTAAATTTAATAAAACAGAAACAGTATTAGATGCTTTTTATAAAATTATGAGAATTATTAAAAAAATATATTTAAGAAAAAAAAATAAACATTATTCGAAATTACTTAGACATAAAAATAGTGAAAAAAAACATGCATGTAATGGTACTAACAATATGGGTATATCTACTAGTCGCACAGGTAGTAATACAAGTGATAAAAGTCATGTAGGTAAACGAAGTAGCGCTACATATAAGCATATCGAACCAGTTCTAACTAATAGTACTACTACAGAAATTGTTTCAAATACACAACCAAACACTTTACAACAAGAACCACAAACTGCAAACAAACATATTTTTAATACAATTACGAATATACCTCAAGAGACATCTCTTTTTTCAGATAATATAAATATACATGATCCTATCAATACAAAATCTGAACAAATACATATAGTGTCTGACATATATCAACAAAACGATTCTGTTAATAACCTTCACTTAACTAACCATAGTACGCAACCTGGTTTATTAACAAACAACAAAGAAGATGATATACATAAAAATAACTCAAATTTGGAACAAACATGTACTAATGAAAATATTTACACTCTGAACGAATTAAAAAATGCACAACATATCCTATCTGATCAAAATTTCAATCAAAAGAAACCATTTTCACACAAAATTAGTGCTTGTAACAGATCCGAATCTGCTGATTCGATAACTACCGTCTCGTCACTCTTATCCTGTTGTAGTATCAACTCGATCAATAAATATATTAATTATATATCTAAAAAAAAACAAAACGAAATGAAAAGGAAAAAGAAAAAAAAGAGTAAAAGTAAACACAAACACAAACATAAACACAAAAATAAAATAAAAAGAAGTATAACAAAACATAGCTCAAAACATGGTTCAAAACATTCGACAAAACATGGTTCCAAACATGCGACAAAACATGGTTCCAAACATGGTTCCAAACATGGCTCCAAACATGGCTCCAAACATGGTTCAAAACATGGAACAAAACATGGGTCAAAACATGGGTCAAAACATGCAGGAAAAAAAAAAAACAAGAATAAGACCAAACATGCAGGCAAAAATAAAAAAGTAACTAAATTAAGAAATATATCCGTATATAATAATGATAGTAATTCTTTTTATTATTCTGCTTCTCCATCTGGTGATGGTTCATTGTCTGATTCAAACTGTTCAACATCAGAAGATTCTACATCTAATTTAGATGCATCTTCTTCATCTTCTATTGTTTCTTCTTCAGCAACATCTTCATCATCTTCATCAGCATCATCATCGTTGTCTTGTGGTATATCTTATGCCAATTCTTCTGATATAAGTTTAGATTCAAGTGTTAGTTCAAATTCCAACTCCGATTCAGACACTAACACATCAACATCATCTTCTTCCATACAATCAGATTCTTCTGGTCCAACTTCTTACAGTTATTTAAAAGGAAAACAGTGTTTTTATATTTTATTACTTATCAATGACGTTTATAGATTTTTCCCTCTTGATATGAAAATTAATCATAGTTTACTTTTATTTGATTTATTAAAAAAAACAAATCGTGAACCTAATGAATTATATCCTACTATAGATATACTATACATACCGTATAATAAAAAAACAATTATCAGTAAAAATATTTCAGAAGAAAAAAATAAGAATGTTTTATTTTTTCTTAAATATTTTGATATATGTACAAAAAATAAAATTGATGACACATGTTTAGTTTGTTTAGATGTAATTCATTGTAATACTCATTTAAAATTTCAAAAATTAGAGGAACGAGTAATTGAAAAAATAGTAAAAGCTATGGAAAAGGGATATATAACAAAATATAAATATGAAGTCCTTTTAAATTATTTACAAACATGTAGTAACAGTGGATTAGCCAATCGTAATCGTTATACCAATATGCTTACACATAGTAATAACAATAATGATATCCATCGTAATGGAAATTCAACTAGTAACATGATCGGAAATAATAGTAATGATACTATTTCAGATACAGACCAAGTGTTAAGTTTTAAAATATTTACAGAATATAAAAAAAGATGTAATATTATAAAATCGAAGAAAATAATTGGACATAATAAAATAGCACACGGAGATATATTAATTTTTAATTTTAACAATAATTCATTAGTAGAAAAAAAAAAAAAATTTTTACATACACTAGGTGCAACAAGAAAAGATCTCCATCAAACAAAAGAAAATGAAACAAGATATAATATTCATTATAATTCAAATATTTTTAGTAAAACTTTATATAAAAAAATAAAACTAATACAAAAAAATAATAATATTATTTACATTATTAACAATATAAATGGACTTAGTTATAAAATTCGTTTATTTGTATCTAATAATAATTTAGTTAATATATCAAATAAGGGAGAATGTCAAACTAATACAGTTAATATGCTTAACAATAATTATTTTTTACTTACATCTGATACAAAAAAAGATATAAATAATGCTTCTACTACCCCGTTAATTAAAACGAATACATTTTCTCCTCATGATATTCTTGAAAATGGTTCCATACCTTTGGATGTTGTTAAACAAAACGGTTTAAACAATCCGAATAGTCATATAAGTGTCATTAATAAAGTTAATAACGTATCTAATCAAATAACACCTAATACATTATCAAACGAAAGTAACAATGTCAATATTATTAGTTGTATTGACACATCCAATGCTACTCATGATGTACAATCATCTATAGATACGAATATAACCAATAATAATAATAATAATAATGGTAGTCCATTTGTTACTAATATGATTAAGAACGGTAACATATCGTATAATATGAACTATAGTTTAGGTAATAATAATGCTTTTGCATTAAATTCGAACATGACTACCACAGGTGTGACTACCACAGGTGTGACTACCACAGGTGTGACTACCACAGGTGTGACTACCACAGGTGTGACTACCACCGGTGTGACCACCACAGGTATGACCACCACAGGTATGACCACCACAGGTATGACCACCACATGTATGACTACCACAGGTGTAACCACCACAGGTGTAACCACCACAGGTGTTACTAAGATATATGCTACCGAGTTTGAAAAGGACATACTAAACGACATTATTAATAACGCTGATATAAATTTCAGTTGTATAGATATAAACAAAGATGACTTAAATGAAATGGAGATAATAAATTTATACGCATTTTTAAAGAAATACAGTTCCGATACTGAGTTTACTGATACTTATAGTAATGTATATAAATACAGTTTAATAAATAAAGGTTCATTAGAAAAATTAAAAAAGATATTTAATATTAACAGAAATTTTTTTTTAAAAAAAAAAAAAAAAAAAAAAAGTAAAACTACTAACATAAATGGTAATAGTAGTACTATTACGACAATTCCTATCCATGTAAAAAACGAATCAGTAAACAGTGAAATAATGGAAATATGTAGAGACTATCAATATCCTTTTTATTCACCTGTCATTTCAGATGCCAATTCAGATGATGAACAAAATAGAGAAAAGCAAAAAAAAAGAAGTATACAGACAAAAAAAAAAAAAAAAAATGAACTCATCATGCACAACCAAAAAAAAGAACGAACAAAACGCGGCAAAATAGAAGCGTGTTATTATGAAGTAAAAAAAGGTAACTCTATGTTTTTTTCTTATGAACATTGTAACAGTATGAGTAAGTTAAATAACATCAGTGACACAAGTAGTTGTATTAGTAGTAGCCGCAGTAGTAGTAATAGTATGGATAATATTAATATTAATAATAGTAATAATAATAATAATAATAGTAATAATAATAATAATAACAATAGTAATAATAATAATAATAGTAATAATAATAATAATAATAATAATAATAGTAATAGTAACAGTAATAATAAAATTGATAGACTTAATCGTAAAGATGATCAGATACTACAACAAAAAGAAAAAGAAACAGAAGAAACAAAAAAGAATGTTAAATTAGATCCTAATGTAACAATTAACTCAAACATGTCTGTAAATGAATATAATATATCACAAGATTTTATATTACCTTATTACTCTGATATGTCGTCACACTCATCAGCCAATTCCGCATTAACATATACTTCTGAATCAACTGACTTTTATTTAGATAATGTAGAAGAACCTTTAGAACCTGTTTATACTAGTGAAATATGTGATCATAAAATAAGAATGAAAAAAGAAAAAAAGAGAATTAAGCAACAACAAAGGAAAAACAAGGAAAATAGAAAAATCAAACAAAAAAACAAAAAAAATATGATCGAATTAAAACATAATGAAAATATAGAATATAAAGATATTAATACAAAAATAGTTAATCAAAATGAGGGAAATAATTTAACAAACACAACAGTTCAGACTAAACAAACACCAAATTTAACTATTTCATCTGTTGATGTAATAAATGGTCATACTAATATTAATAATCAAGAAATAACAAAAACTGATATTTCATTAAACACTTATCAACCTGTTTATAATAATAACATAAGTATTAATACTAATAATTTAAGTCATCAAAACAGGAATAGTTCAATGGAATTTATACATGAATATAATAATACCACACAAAATAACAAAATAACTCATAACAGTGTAGATTTTATGAATAGTCATTATGATTTTGAACAAAATAATCAGATGTATAATTCATCTGAAAAAATTATCAGTATATATAATAAAGATAATACAACAATAGAAGGAGTTTTAAACAACTTGCAACAACAACAACAACAACAACAACAACAACAACAACAACAACAACAACAACAACAACAACAACAACAACAACAAC
>CABPSV020000069.1:2500-10910 GCA_902459845.2 Hepatocystis sp. ex Piliocolobus tephrosceles
GAATAAAATTATATAATTTGTAAATAACTAATAAAAACAGAACGATGAAGACTTTAATAACATAGTCTTAACTGAATAAATTGATTAAACAAACATGAGTTACTTTGCACATACATAACTAATGCATTGTTGTATTTGTTGTATTGGTATATTGCTTTATTGCTGTATTTTTTTTTTTTTTTTTTTTTTATCATTATTTTATTACTGCCATTACCATTACTACAACTATTGTCATGGTTATTTATTTTTTATTCGTTTTTACTTATTCGTTTATTCACTTATGTGATTTTTTTTTTTTTTTTTTTTTTTTTTTTTTTCTTTATTGTTTGTTAAAAAAAAAAAAAAAATTTCATGTTTATTCAACCCAAAATTTTCAAAAAAGAAAAAAACAAGTTGTGCTTATGTTAAAATATTTTAAAAATAAACAAACTTTTCCAACCCCGTTAATATAATTTTTTAATTTTTCATTTGTTTAATTTAGTATTATTTTATGTTATTATACATATACATAAATATATTACATACATTACATACATTACATACATTACATATATTACATACATTACATATATTACATACATTACATATATTACATACATTACATATATTACATATATATATATATATATGTAAGCATATTTTAAGTTAAAACAAAATGATATAAGTCTCGAAAATAAGCACAGGTTATATGTTAAACAACTTATAGTTTTTTTTGTAAGCATATAAAAAAAAAAAAAAAAAAAAAAAAAAAAAAAAAAAAAAAAAAATGAGTAATGTTTTTGACAGATTGAAAAAACAAAGGTTGAAGGAATACAAAGCAACGGATTTTTATAAGGTATTATACACATGTATATATATATATATATATATATATATATATATATATATATACACGCTTTACATATTTTATATATTTTATGTTGTTTATATAATCATTTGGTCCCACCAGTTTGTATATACACTACATATATGAAATAAAAAAATGATAAAATAATGAAATAATATTATAAACCATGATTTCAATTTTGTGGTATTAAACATATGCTTTGTCTATGGTATGTCTAACTATACATGCAGTTAACCACATTATAAAAACGGCTGTTACAAAAAATATATTAAACATATTAATAAATAATTATAAGTAATTATAAGTAATTATAAAGGTGCACGTATGTATACATACTTATGAAAATGTTTATATACACACAAATCAAAAAAAAAAAAAAAATAACATGTATAACATTTCTATTGTTTTTATTATTCAAAGATATATATAAAAAAAGCTACAAAAGCTTAAGAAGTTAAAAAAAGAGTTTTATAAAAACTGTTAAATATTTAACCAACTCCTTTTTTTTTGTTTTTTTTTTTTTGTTTTTTGTAGGTAGTAAATAAAAATAATGACATTTATACAGTCATAGATGAAGAAGGATATATTGAGAATAAAAAATCGCTTAAAAGTTTTATAGTAGGGGGAGGTACTTACATTTTAAAAAAAAAATAACACATAAAAAAAATGTAGATATATATATATATATATATATATATATATATATATATATATATGTATAGCTATAAACATATACATGTGAATGTATACTTATATATACATACCTACATATTCGTGTGTGTTCTTTTTTTTTTAGAAGATAAAGATTTCGATTCTAGCGATGACATCGTACTTGAGGAAAATATTAATTTTAACTTTTTAAAAAAAAAAAGTAAAACATTGACTTTATGAAAAAAAAAAAAAAAAAAAAAAAAAACGTGCACATACTTATTAGTATATAGTATGTACGTATGTAGGAGCAATGTATTATGTATTTGAGTGCGTGTCTTTTATATTCACACATTAGTGTGCAAGATAAAAAAAAAAAAATATGTACGAAACACGCATCAATATAACATGTATAATGTCGTATTTGTACATACATTATAAATTATACTTTCGTAACATATATATATATATATATACGTAAGTTAAATTAAACATATGTTTTTTTTTTTTTGTTTTTTTTTTTAAAACAACCCTTCTGTAGATGTAGAAAAAACAATCAAAGTTAATCAAAAAAACAAAATCGATAGTTTTATAACGGAAAAAAAAATACAAAAAATAACTTCAACAAATAAATTAAGTAATAAAGAAATAACAAAAACAAAAACCATTGAAGATTTGATGGATGAAAATTCTTATTCCAGTAATAGTGACAATAGTGACAATAGTGACAATAGTGACAATAGTGAGAAAAGTGAGAAAAGTGAGAATAATAAAAAAATTATTTTAAAAAAAAGAAAAAAAAATAAAGATTCCCCTGAAAAAAGATATTGTAGCATAGGGGGTATGCAAGATAGTAGTACACATCTTAAAAAAAAAGTTAATAGTAGTATGTATGGATATAATGTAAAAGGTACAGAATGTAACTATAATAAAGATGATATATTTAGTAGTAATATTAGTAACAAGCTAAGTAGTAGGCAGAATAATATATTCACTAGTGAAAAAAGTAACACATTCACTAGTGATAAGAGTAACGTGTTCAATAAAAATGGTAACATACACGAAATAACAGAAATAAAAAAAAATTTTTTTTTTAGTAATACAAATTTACAGAAAAGAAAAGATAACGAAATGGAGACTGAACAAAATGTTAATATAAATTCGAACCTTATGGATGATGGAAATTGTATTGACAATATGGAAGGAGTTGAAAATCAAAAAAGACGTAAAATAATAGATGAAATATTTGATGAAAATAGTAATAATAACCCAACTGGTATGGATACTAATTCTTATATAGATAATATACAAAATGTTGTTACAAAAAATAATTTAACTTCAATAAATTTAAGTACTGGTGTGGTTGATATAGAACGGGATTTAATAGTACCAGATTATTCAATACAAAATAATTTTGACGTAGTGAAAAATGACAATATACTTGATGAAGGAAATAAAACAGGAGAAAATGGTCATATTAATATAAATCCTAATTTTTTAATAAATCGAAATGATGATATAATAATAAATGAAAGTACAGGTTTAACAAATGTTTACATATACGATATATGTCAACATAGAAATAGTGTTATACTATTTGGTAGGACGTATAGTAAACTGAAAAAGTATAGAAGTATAAGTATATTTATTGAAGAGTTGGAAAGATGTTATTTTTTTTTATTAAATAAAAATAAAGAATATAAAGAAGGTGATACAATTATAAAATATGGAGATGAAAAATATAAAATGTATATACTATCAGATTTTATTGAAGAATTTAAACATATTAGAGAAAATTATAATATAAAAATAGCTAAGTATAAAATAGTAAAAAGAAAAAATTTGAATTTATATCATTCGGGTGAAGAATTTTATGTAAAAGTTTTATATTCTTATAATTATGATCCAATAAATGAGAAATATTTACATGGTAAAACATATAATTCTTTTTATTGTTGTAACGATGATATTATTGAAAATTTTATTATAAAAAAAAAATTAAAATTACCTTGCTGGGTCAGAATAAAAGATTTAAAAAAAAATACATTAAATAATTTAACATACTGTTTTTTTGATTATACGACTAGTACAAAAAAAAATATAATATATCCTATTGATAAGTTGATACATGATAAAAAACGTAATAGTAGTACTGCTCAGTTAGATTTGGTAGAACCGTTAGAAAATAATAAATCAACATTGTCAACTGATGGATCAGCTATAAATAAAAAAAATAGCTACCAAACAAGTACAACCACAACAAATGATACAACCACAACAAATGATACAACCACAACAAATGATACAACCACAACAAATGGTGTAAATGTAAAAAAAATAGAAATTGAAAACCCGCCACTTATAGATATAGATTTACACAAAATGTATATAAAAGTTGTCTCAGTTTTAAACGATAAAAATATTCATGAAATTTTTAGTATTTATTGTTTAGTTAATTTTGAAGGACTTAAATATATACTATTTAATGGAATATGTAATCAATCACAAGTTCAAATAAAAAATATAAACAATAATTATAGTAAAAACATTAGTGATAAAAACAATTATGTTCATAAAAATTTGTATAAAATATATACAAGTGAAAAATTATTATTGGAAGAATTTTTAAATAAATTAAAAACTGTAGATATTGACATATTTATTGGTTATAATATTTTAAGTTTCGATTTAGAATTTTTAATACATAGATGTAATGTTTATAACTTGAATTGTGACTTTTTAAGTAGAAAAAAAAAAATAAGAAAAAATGAAAAAATGAAAGTAAATAAATTTAACGAAACAGGTAGTACAGGATCTATGTACAATATATGGAATAATATTAAAGGAAGGTTAGTTATGGATATATATACCTTGTGTAAAGATTTTATTAAATTAACAACTTACGGTTTAGATGAAATTATTAATAATATAATAAATAAATATCAGAATAAATCACAAGGGGTACAACCAACAGGAACAACAACTACTGGAGTAACTACTGGAGTAACTACTGGAGTAACTACTGGAGTAACTACTGGAGTAACTACTGGAGTAACTACCGGAGTAACTACCGGAGCAAGTATTGGTGGAGCGAAACAAAAACCAGTAAATGTATATAAAGATTTTTTAGTAAACAATATAAACTTAATAAATAGCAGTAACATACATTTATCTGATGCACAAGAAATATTAACAAATCATTTATGTACGTATGTAAATTGTCAGATTTTTTGTTTAAATGAAATTGCAAATGCATGTACTGTATTACAACTTGTTGAAAAAACAAGGGATCTTACAAAACTAAGTGGTTATATTTGGATAAGAAGTTTATTATGTTTTAATAGTGAGAGAATAGAATATTTTCTATTGCATGAATATAATAAAAAAAAATTTATTACTCCTGTTGTAAAAAAAAAATTAAAAAAATTGGACAATGAGCAAGTAAAAAATAAAACTGTGGCAAAATATTTAGGTGGATTAGTACTTGAACCAGTATGTGGTTTATATAATACGTATGTTTTATATCTCGATTTTAACAGTTTATATCCTTCTATTATTGTTGAATATAATGTATGTTTTAGTACCTTAAAATTTAAACAAAATGGTGATGATGGTGTTGGTGTTGGTGTTGGTGGTGGTGGTGGTGTTGGTGTTGATGGTGACAATTTTAAGGAACGTCCATACGAAGATGGCAATGAAAAAATCGAAATTGACGACTTTGATAAATCCAAAATGGGTATTTTACCAAGAATTTTAAAAAGTTTAGTTGAAAAAAGAGCATTTTTAAAAAAATTAATTGCAAGTGAGAAAAATAAAGAAAAAAAAGAATTATTATTAATTCAATCATTGTCTATAAAATTAATAAGTAATAGTATATATGGTTGCTTAGGTAATGCAAACAATAGATTTTATGCAAAATATATAGCTGCTTATATTACATTAAAGGGAAGAAATTTATTACAACATACAAAGTCAAAAGTAGAGAGAGAGTTTAATTTAAAAGTTATATATGGCGATACAGATTCTATTATGATCGATACAGGTATTAAATCAACCGGGATAAATAATTACAAAGAATCTTTTAAAATAGCACATACAATTAAAAATAGTATAAATAAAAATTATAAAAATTTGGAGTTAGATTTAGAATGTATTTTTAGTAAATTATTATTATTAAAAAAAAAAAAATATGCATGTGCTAAAATAATTGATCCAAATACTTTAAAATGTGAATATGAAATGAAAGGTATTAATTTTATTAAAAGAGATTTTAGTAAAATATCCAAAATTATTGGTAATGAAGTTTTAAGAATTATTTTTGCAAATAATCAGGGTGTCTCTTCTTCAGGTACTTCTGGGGGGGGAGGAGGAGATGCAGCTATACCTGTGGATCATGACGTATCAGAACAGATACATGAGTATTTGCGTAGCATGAACGAGCGGATAAAGAACGACGAGTGAGAATCATGCCCAAACTGTGCATAACAATATCCACTTGTTTATTTTTACTTACTTTTTTTTTTTTACCCACTTTTTTTTTTTTTTACTTACTTTTTTTTTTTACCCACTTGCTTATTTTTACCCACTTGCTTATTTTTACCCACTTGCTTATTTTTACCCACTTGCTTATTTTTACCAACTTGCTTATTTTTACCAACTTGCTTATTTTTACCAACTTGCTTATTTTTACCCACTTGCTTATTTTTACCCACTTGCTTATTTTTACCCACTTGCTTATTTTTACCCACTTGCTTATTTTTATTAACTTGCTTATTTTTACCAACTTGCTTATTTTTACCAACTTGCTTATTTTTACCCACTTGCTTATTTTTACCCACTTGCTTATTTTTACCCACTTGCTTATTTTTTTTTTCCCTTCTTATTTTTTTTTTCCCTTCTTATTTTTTTTTTCCCTTCTTATTTTTTTTTTTCCTTGCTTATTTTTTTTTTCCCTTGCTTATTTTTTTTTTCCCTTGCTCATTTTTACCAACTTGCTTATTTTTTTTTTCCCTTCTTATTTTTTTTTTCCCTTGCTTATTTTTTTTTTCCCTTGCTCATTTTTACCAACTTGCTTATTTTTTTTTTCCCTTCTTATTTTTTTTTTCCCTTCTTATTTTTTTTTTTCCTTGCTTATTTTTTTTTTCCCTTCTTATTTTTTTTTTTCCTTGCTTATTTTTTTTTTCCCTTGCTTATTTTTTTTTTCCCTTGCTTATTTTTTTTTTTCCCTTCTTATTTTTTTTTTCCCTTGCAGATTCGACCTAGACTACTATGTGATTACGAAAAAATTAACGAAGAATGTAGACGAGTACCAAGAGAAAAACTCACTAGGACATGTACTAGTAGCTGAACGGATGATAAAAGATGGATACAATGTGAGCGTAAATAAAGAAATACAATATTGTGTATGTATGAGTGAAGATTGTTTAAAATTTTATAATAAAAAAAATGAAAAGTTGAATACTTCTTTATGTTGTTATACTGTTAATGAAATAAAAAAGTTCGAATTAAAAATAGATAAAGATTATTATATAAGAAATCAAATTTTATTACCTATTAATAGATTGTGTGAATATATTGAAGGAACAAGTGCAGAAAAATTATCTTCATGTTTTGAAATTTATGATATAAAAGATTTAAAAACGGATATACAAATAGGAGAGAATGAACTAGAAACGAACGTACTTTCTTTACTTAGTCAATCAGAAGAAAGGTTTAATGAAATTTATTTTAAAGGATATATAACTTGTCGTAATTGTTCTTATAATGTAAAACCAACTATTTTTATTAAATATTTTAAATGTAATAAATGTAGATCTTATGTTTCGATCGAATTAATTAGAAATTATATTTTTTCTTATATATATCATTTATGTTCTAACTTTTATAAACAATTATATATTTGTACTACCTGTTCAATACAAACAAAAAGAATATACTTAAATAATAGTAAAACTTGTCCTAATATCAATTGTGAAAATCCAGAAACTAATTTAAAACCGATTATATCAAAGAGATATATATATTTGGCTTTGGAATATTTTTTGTTTTTACTTAAAGACGATTTGGTCGATTTACCTGATGAATATATTGTTGTAGATAAAGAGGAGGTAAAAAATGAAGATGATAAAATTCAGGAAGTTAGTACAGATGTTGGAGCAGGTAATAACATTGGAGCAGGTAATAACGCAGGAGCAGGTAATAACGCAGGAGGTAACACAGGAAATAATCCATCAATAGAGATAAACAAAAACGAACTTTGTTACCAAAAGAAACAAAATATAAAACCGTTTGATACAAATGTACATATATTTATAGATAGCCAATTTAAAACATATATTTTAAATGAAGAGGATGAAAACAATGCTATTACAGATACCACTCCATCTAGTAATCGTAATAGTAATAATTTGAATAAAAAGAAAAATTTTAAAATTGATTCTTATGATGATATTTGTAAAAATAAAGAATTACAAGTAAATATAACAAAAGGTTTACAAATGAAATATCCTAACATTTCAAAATTCATTGCCTACTTAAAATTAAAAAATAATAAATTTTATCTTAATTATAATGAAGAAAGAGAGACAATAAGAGATGCGATAAGAAGTATAATACATAATAATATATATTCCAAAATATTTTTTAGCGACGTTTTTTCTGTTTTTCATTTGCCTTTGTCTTCTAACATTAAAATGCTGTGATATAATTTTTTTTTTTTTGCAAGCTCCGTCCTGCAATGGCATTTTTTCATTCCACCACACATACATATACTCATACATATACTCATACATATACTCATACATATACATATATTTATTTTATATTGTATATGAGTGTAAAATTATGTATTTACAGTTTTCCGTTCTTATCAATGTTATTTTAGTTAGAGATGTTCTCATTTAGTACCTTTCTTTT
>CABPSV020000069.1:10920-25314 GCA_902459845.2 Hepatocystis sp. ex Piliocolobus tephrosceles
ACTCAATTATGTATACACTCAATTATGTATACACTCAATTATGTATATACTCAATTATGTATACACTCAATTTTCGTTTGTTCTATTATTACCTATTTTCTAGTAATAACTTTTTACTTCTTATATAGAAAAACTTTTTTTTTTTTTTAAATTATATTTAAAAAAGTTTATTATATTTGTATTTATATATATATATACAACATAACACAGCATAATATAATATAAAAATAAAAATTATTACTTTGTATACAGCTTAAACTTAATCACTGTACAAGTATTTATAATTATGTACATGTACAATTTTACAAAAAAAAAAAAAGTAATTAGTATGTAGATAAAATGTAGCAAATTGGCCAGAACAGAAAAAAAGGGGATGTTATTTGTGCAGTTCATTTTTTTATTTATTTATTTTTTTTTATTTATTTTTTTTTATTTATTTATTTTTTTTTTATTTATTATTAATTTTTTTTTTTTAATCCAATAATAATGTTCGTTTGTTGTAAGCACACACATGTGTCGCATGTACTAGTCATTTTTATAACATCACTATTCCTTCAAAGAGTTTTGATATTTTTTATTTCTATAATATGTATTAAAATGGAATATATTAATTGGTACAGTTTCATCTGGGTCTAAAGGTTTTTCTCTTAAATTTTTGTCTACGTCTACATAATTAAACCACTTAAATTTATTAAATTCGTCTCTATCTTTTTTTATAGCAATAGGTTTATAATTTAATCTTTCTAATAAATGTTTTTTTTTTTCTTCTGATAATTTTACTCCGTATTTGCTTCTTCCACGATGTCTATTTTTAACAGGCAATAAATCATATACACCTCTAATTGCTTTATAATTACATCCAGGTATATCTTTACATCTTCCACCTCTTACTAATATTATACTGTGTGTATTTAAGTTATGTCCTATACCTGGTATATATACAGTTACTATCCGACCTGTTGATAAACGTACTCTAGCTATTTTTTTTAATCCAGAATTGGGTTTTTTAGGTGTTTGTACACGTACTTTTAAACATATTCCTTTTTTTTGTGGTGCTCCCTCTAACCATTTAGATCGCCAGTTTTTCTTTTTTAATTTCGGTATTTGTTTAGGTCTCCTTTTATAAAATAATCTACCTCTTATATTTTTTGTACTAAACTGTTTTTTATCCATATACGAATTGAATATGTTTTTTTTTAAAAATTTATTTTCGTTTCGTTCAAAGTGTAATAATGGTCGTTCACATGTTGTATAGGTTAAAACATTTTTATTTATGTTATAATTGTTGCTACTATTTGAGAATAGAGCGGGCGTTATAATACGATTAGTAGAGCCATTTGAAAAAAAACTAAACGTCCAAATTTTTTTTTTTAAAAATGAACAATTGTGTAAAGCGTAACACATAAAGTTATATCTTCTAAGTTTGCTTTGTAAGTTGAAAAACATTATATAAAATATGAACGTTATTTATGTGTATTCTTATCTATATATAACGTACGTGTATATATATGCATCAACTTATGGTGCCCCGTTTATTTTGCCCTTTTATTTTATGCCGAAAAAGAAAGCACTTACGTTGGTAACATTCTTATGAATAGTAAAAATGTTAAGTATAAAAAAAAGAAAAAAAAAAGAAAAAAAAAAGAAAAAAAAAAGAAAAAGAAAAGAAAAAGAAAAGAAAAAAAAAAGAAAAGAAAAAGAAAAAAAAAAGAAAAGAAAAAGAAAAGTTTATAATGAACAGCGTTGTAGGGATGAAAATAAGAAACGTGCGTATAAAGCAAACGGAAACGATTAGTTTTCCAAAGAATAAACTATACACAACTGTTATGATCGGTTATAAACTAGCGATATAAGTTGAATAAATAAATGGAGATTTGATATTGTTTTTTTTCAACTTTTATTTTTCAACTTTTATTTTTCAACTTTTATTTTTCAACTTTTATTTTTCAACTTTTATTTTTCAACTTTTATTTTTCAACTTTTATTTTTCAACTTTTATTTTATAATTTTTATTTTATAATTTTTATTTTTTTTGGAATGTATATGAACTTTTATTTTGCAAAAGTATGTTTCGTTTAGTAAATGTATATGATGGGTACAAAAATAAAAATATAAAGGGCACAGTTCTATTTTTTTTTAAATACATAATTTTACTAGCCTATACGAATTGAGAGTTAAAAAAAAAAAAAATCACAAATTAATGAACGTGATTTTGTAAAAAGTTAGCGAAAAAAAAAATTGAGCATTATTTAATTAAAAATTAGTATTAAAATGCACATTGAAAACATCAAGGGATGAAACATTGAAAGATTAAAATTAAAAGAGGGATAAAAAATTAAAAATAAAAAAAATAAATAAAAAAATAAAAAAAAATGTACGTAACGTAACGTAACGTAAATGATAAGAAAATGTAGGTGTTTAGTCCATATGGATGTAGTTATGCACAAATCGTTGCACATTGTACAGTGATTTGACGTGGCCTTTTTTTTTTTTTTTTACCATCCATATATAGCCCCTTTTTTTTTATATTTATTTATTTTTTTTTATATTTATTTATTTTTTTTTTTATTTATTTTATTTGTTTTTTATTTTTTTTTTTTATTTATTTATTTTATTTATTTTTTATTTTTTTTTTTTTATTTATTTATTTATCTACTTGTACTCCAGTTAGTAGTACAGCGCGCTATGCTAAGCAAAATAGTTAGCATTCATAAATACCTCCACTTGTTTTAAATGGTTAGCATATCCTTTTTTAATATTTTCATGTAGTACCTTTGTACTCTCACAAGCGTAAGATTTACACAGGTCGTTAATTTCTTTAGAAATACCTGTATGAGTTTTTATTAAAATGTTTGATAATATTTTAGTAAAACTAGGAGCAACAATATAACAAAAGGCACTACTACAGTATAACTCTATTTCTATATCAAGAGGGTCTAAAATAATTTTGGGGATATATAAGTTGTCATATTGGTAAAAGAATGTATGTTTATGTTTTTCATAAATTAATTCATTTGTTTCAGTTGGTTTTATTATGTTTTTATCTTCTCCTTTAGTATTATCATTCCCTTTTTTATGTATTACTTGTTCCACTGCACTTTGTTTAATATCATAGAAACTCTTAGATTCCTTCATACATACATACGCATATATGTTCATATTTTTTATTTGTTAGTATTGGACAAATGTATTATAGTTTTGCTCACCCGCTGAATAAACACTTTAAAACATATGTTACTTAAATCATATTTAATATAAAAATTCATTAAGTTTTCTGATGCAAAATATGTCTTTAATGTATATATTAACGATTTGTCAGATTTGGCGTTATTATAATTTTTTAATTGTATTTGCCTGAACAATAAAAAAAAAAAAAAAAAAAAAGCAAAAAAAATGAATAATTTAAGCAATATAAATAGTATATAACAAAGTAACTAATAATACATTTATAAACACATTACTCATAATTAGCTAGCTAGCTAGCTAACTAGCTAATCAGTTTTTTTTTTTTTTTTTTTTTTTTTTTTTTTTTTTTTTTTTTTTTTTTGAAGCTTACTTTGCAGTACGCGGTAATAGTAACGAAATGAGAAAAATAAAACTTCGAATTTTTTCTATCTGATGACTATTATTATTAGCTAATTCAGTTGTACTATCCTGTCTAATATATTTCGAATTATTAACGTTTGTATATACCTCATTAATATTTTTTTTAAAATACTGTAATTGTGTGTAACTATTGTTACTAGGATATAGATAACACATAGGACATGGATAGTTCCTTATGTCATAAAAAAAATATTCATAATAATTTAATAATTCTTTGGATATATAAAATTCGAATAAATTTTTTTCGATAGAACTATTATGTAAAACATTTATATATTTTTGAAAGTGTTTTACTTTGTTATTAAACATGTTTATATTATATAAATTTTTTTTTTGTTTTATATAATTTGAATGTATAAAATTTGTTTTTTTTTTGTTAATAATTTTTAATTTATCATTTTTTATTTCTTGCTCAGGGAGGTTATTTTCTGACTTGTTCATAAAAAATAATTTTTTTTTTTTTTTTTTGTCATAACATTTTTCAGAGCACTTTTTAGAGCACTTTCCAGAGCACTTACCATTTTTATCGTCATCTCCACTGTCATTATTCATTATATATGGATTTTTTATTATTTCTATTAAATATATAAATAATTTTTTTTGTTTTAATGCATTTATTTGTTCCACTTGATTATAATTTTTTTCAAAATGTATATTGTTGTAATAGTTGTAAAGATATGCAAACGTTATATCATTTAAAAAATGTTTTTTTGTATAAGTATATGAACACATGAATGAAGACATAATGTATAAACTAACATCGTCTAATATGTCGTTATATAAATTCGTTTGTTTTTTTTTATCGTTTTTGTTAAACAGCAACAACTGATTGTAACTGTTTGTTATGGTATAATATGTACCATATATATATTTATTAATCTGTTTGTGTTGAAAAAATGATTGAGTCAAGTGTTTGTGTTTTTCCTCCAATCGGGTATTTTTTTTTTTTAAGTTTATAATTATATTAAATAATTTTTTTTTGTCTACATTTAAGTTTATACTATAGTAATTTTTATTTGTTTTTACAATTATTTTATAATTCATAATATTATTGTTACGATTAATATTATGACCACTATTTGTATAATGCATAATATTACGTTGTTGTTCGTTTTGTTTTTTTTTTAAATGCTTATTCTCTTTTTTTATTTTTTTTAATACTTCTATTTCGGCTATATTTATATTATTATTAATTTGTTTAATTGTGATTTGTTTTTCTGTATTTGGCCCTAACACAACATCTGTACCTACTACTCCACTTGTAACTACGCCATTTCCTTTCCCTCCATGTTGCCAATATAAATTATTAAAGTAACAAAGTATAGTTTTATAACTTTTATATATATTATTACAATAATGGAAATTAAAAAAAAAGAAAAAAAAAAAGTTAAGATTAGAATATAAGTACATTCTTTGTTGGTTTAAACATTTGTAATAAAATATTATAATACTAAATTGGAGAGTTTGGAGTTTTTTTATTATGTTTTCTTTACTTATACTTATAATTCTGAATTTTTTATTTTTTTTAAATAAGTTTTGCTTTTTATTTGTCACACTTATATCATAATTGTGAAAAACACAATTTTTTTTTTTTTCAAAGTTTTTATCTTCTGTTGGTAATAACTCATTACCCTCAATATAAACATTGTTTGAATTAAGTTTTCTTTTGCATATATTATTGTATTTTTTTCCATTTCTTATGTTTTGTATTTTTTTTAAAGCACTGTAGTAAATTTGATTAATATCGATACTTTTTCTATATATGTATATTTTTTTATCATAATTATATATATAAACATTTTTTATTTTTGTTAATGTTGGTTGAGTATTAAGAGTTTTTTTCTTTAGTAGACTACTCATAAGTAAAAAAAACATATTTTTAATAATTTTATATTTTTTAACATTGTTTTTTTTATTTAATAACGAATAAAATAAAAAGGAATCGTTTAGAATAGTAAATGAATTTATATTATAATAATAACAAGTATATATCTTATGAATTAAGCAGTTACAAATATTGTAATTTTTTATTTTTAAAACATTAATTAGATTATGTATGTTTAATTTTATTATATTTTTTATACATATATTATATTTTATACTAGTTTGTATATATATAAGTAATGGTAACAGATTACATAATAAATTGGCACAGCTTTTTAATTTTTTAAAATTTTCAAAAAAAAAAAAATTTATTTTATAAAATGAGTATATTAAAATATGTGTGCTAATCCACATTGGCTTAGTATAATTATTCATAGGTTTTGAACTGATTTTATTGCGTTTATTTCTACCATCACCGTCGTATTCGTTACTTTGTTTACTTATTGTTTGACGTATATCTCGATTCGTTGTTTTTTTTTTTTTTATATTTTCACTTTGTTCATCACTTGAGTTATCAATAATTGTGTACTTTCTCATATAAATATTTCTTTTCGTTTTGCTACATTTTTGTTCATTTATGCTATTTTGATAAAACACGTGAAACAAACTGTATTTCTTTTTTATCTTATATTTTGTACCTAATTCGATTTTATTTTTGTTTTTTATACTTCCCTCTTTTACAATTTTTACTATTTTTTCTATTTTTTCTATTTTTTCTATTTTTTCTATTTTTTCTACTTTTTCTACTTTTTCTACTTTTCTCTCCCTCTTTTCCTGTTCTTTTTTTTTATCTACATATACATAACCATTCTCAGTTATATTATAACATATTTTATTAAATAAATATTGATTAATTAATAAGAAGCAGTGATAAACAAATTCGAAATTTGTATTATTTTGATGTAATAGTATTGTTAAGTTTAAGATTTTTAAGCATTTTGATAAGTTATATGGTAAATGCGTTTTAAAATGGGGGAAATATACAATAGTACCATTTTTTTCGACTTTGTTTTTTATCACGTTGTTACTGCATCCCCTTTTATTTATTTCTTTCAAATCCAACCCAACATGCAAAAACGCATGATAATAAAAAGTAAACAAGTTTGTAAAAAATAAATTATTTTTAAGTATATATTCTACTATATTTATTTGGTAACTCGATAAAAGATAATTGATTATTTGTTTGTATTGTACATGATTAAACCATTTTTTGTACTTTTTTTTTATTTTATTTTTTTTTTTTCCAAAATGAACAAAGTCAAAGTTACCTACACATTGATTCAAAAAACGTAATAGGTAAAACTTTTTTATATATTTTTCTTTAAAATGTGTTTGTAAAAAAAAAAAAAGTTCATATATATAATCATTATAATGGTAATAAAAAATGTTACTTAACACTTTTTGAATTTGTTTAGGTCCTAACTTTTTTAAAAATAAAATTATTTTTTTTTTACCTTTTTTCATAATTTTATTATTCCATAAATATATAATATATGCACTGTTACTTTTTATTACTATGTTGTCATAACTTGAGATATAATTTTTAAATTTCAAATAAAATGAACAATATTTAAATAGTTTATTTTTAATAATAAAATTTAAAATTGTTTGTTTATCTTCATTCTGTTTAAAAATTATTTTTAATATACGTATCCAAGAAGAGTTGTTACAGATTTTATTACCACATGTAATAGTATCAAAACTTGTCATTTTTTTCTGAATGTACATAACTTTTTTTATTATTTTAAATATAACAAGATAAATATTTAGTTTTATTATATTGTTATGAGTATTTTGTAAGACTTTGAAAAAATTAGAGCAGGTTAGTTCGTTATTATTACTGAAGTTGTAATTATCTCTTAAGGTAGACCAGTTTATAACACTGGTATGAGATTTATTACTATTATAATAACAATTATATAGTATTAAAAAAACTTCATGGAATGAGAATTGAGCAAGATAATCGTAATCGTTCATTAATGTATTTATAACATAATTTATCTGATAATATGGTTCTATATTTGGGTTAAAAATATTGCTAAGATGGATATAATCCATTTTTTTTTTCCCATTTTTTTTTAATATGTCAACGTCTGTTTTAACATTTGTGTTTATGTTAAAAAATGTTAAGTAGAATGGATTTAATTTTTTTTTTATAAGATTATATACATAATATATGTTATGTATGTTTTTTTTTATAAAATAAATATAAACACAATCTATGTATTGTTGATTGTCAAATATGGTTGTATATAAAACATACTGAGTGAAAGTATTAAAATTTAATACATCATATAATTTGAAAAAGTAAATATTTTTATATTTGTCGTTTTTTATTTGTAGTAAGCAGGTTTTTCCTCTACCACAGCTACTACTATGATTACTAGTAGTAGTAGTAGTAGTAGTAGTAGTAGTAGTACCTACTTCTACTTCCTCTTTTTTCTTTATTCCCTTTACTTCCTCTTTGCAAATAGAAAAAATTATATTAACATAGTTATACCTCTCTTTAATAAAATGTTCTAAGTAGCTATACTTTTTTTTACATAAATGATAACTGTATAATAAATTAAAAATAAAAGGAAAGTAAAAATCACATTTTTCCAAACATATAAACATATTCATTAATTTGTTTTTTTTTTTTTTTAAATTATGTGTCTTTTTTGTATGACCATGTTCAGAATAATTTTTAATCATTTTTTTTATATAAAAATCATAAGATTTAAATAAATCACATGTTTTTTTTTTTATTTTTTTTTTTTTTATTTCATTGTTATGAATATTATTACTACATATATTTTTTACATTTATTTTTTTTAACTCGTTTACATTATCAATTAAAAATAAAAAATTATTTGTTAAGTGTTTTTTTATAATTCTATTATTTTTATAGATATGTTTAGCGCTTAATTTGTATTTAAGACTGGTAGTACACTCTTTAGTATGGACGAAAGAAAGGGAGAAAAATGGATCATTTATTTTATTGCTTACATTTATTTTGTTGCTTACATTTATTTTGTTGCTTACATTTTTTATGCATGTGTTCATTCTGTCGTCATGGCTAGTAACTTTTTTAAAAAAACGAACATGCGTCTCGATGTTGGTAATAATAATGTAGTAATAATGAAAAAAAAAAAGGTTACACATTTTTTTAGCATAGTAATAAGAGTTACAGACAAATAGTATGTATTTAATTAAGTTGAGGATGTCTATAGTGAATATATAAAATAAATTATAGTTTATGTTTCTATCGTAGTTTATGTTAAATTTGGCTAGATTACAATTCTCGCAATTAAAGTTCGAGTTACAATTACAATTACAGTTGTAAGTGTCAGTGTAAAAAAAAAAATCCCCTCCATTTGTACCACTCTTAACTGACTGATAAATATATTTGATTAATATGCGCGAAAACAAAAAAAAATAAAACAAATAATTTATACCTAAGTATTCATCATTTTTCAATAAAAGCAGACAGTATTTTAACAAAGATTCGTCCATATCTTTGTAACTTATATTTATATATTTTTTTTTTTTTTTTTTCAAATTGTTAAAAAAAAAAAACATATCTTTTAGAAAGGATTTTTTTTTATATAAATCCAAAAAGTACTTTTGAATTAATTTTGATTGAACGATTAAAGAGTTAGATTGAAGTAATAAATATTTATTTAATAAAATATTTTTTTTATTATTATTATTATTATTATTTGTCCCTTTTTTCCCTTTTTTAGGATAACCATAATTACAACTACCATTTGTTCCTGCAGCCCCATTCCCTTCTACGGTTACATTCTTCTTATTATTATCATTATTATCATTATTATTGTCACTTTTTTTTTTTTTTATATTTATTAGTATGTACAATCTTTTAACAAAGGAAAACAAAAAGTGTAACAAATAGTTTTTTTTTAAGCTTTGTTCTTCGCTGTTTTTTTTTTTATCTGACTCTTTACTTGAATTCGCATTTATATTTGACCCATACCATATTTCATTTATTCTTTTTTTAATAAAATTCAAAAGAGCCAACCCTTTACTAATTTCATTTGTATAACAAACACACATACTCATAAAATTATAAATAAAAAATAGATCTATTTTTTTTGTATTGTTAAATATATATATGTTAAATTCGTTTCTATTATATTTATCATATAATAATGTAATATATCGTAAAAAAATGACTAAATTGGTGTTTTTTTTTTTTTTTTTTTTTTTTGTTTTTTTTTTTGTTTTTTTTTTTGTTTTTTTTGTTATAATAGGTTGATTTATTTTAGCATCGAAAGACAAAAATCTCTGAGTGAGTGAGCCATTACTAACAACACCCATATAAACCGACTTAAATAAATAATTTAACTTTATATAAAACAATAGATTATATATATGTGTTTTTGTAAAATACTTTTTATACTTATAATACATGAACATGTTCATATTATTATTTGTACAATCTGTTATTATTTTATATATATATTCTTGTGGCTCACTAAACATTAATTCATAAAAATTATAATCTAAATTTTTATTTTTTTTTTTTATATACCATTTTTCTAACTTGTTCATTTTTTTTTTTTTTTTATAAGCTAATTGTTTAGTACTATTTATCCAATGGTACCATTTTTCAAACTTTAATAAAAATAAAAGAATCTTTAATTTCGTTTTTTTTGAATATCTATTACTATCATATGTAACTGATAACGTGTTAATTAATAAATGTTTTTTTTTTTGGAGAGGAGGGTAAGGAGGGTATGACAAAGTATTAAGACAATCAGTTATTTTATTTGTTTCGTTTGTTATGTTTCGGTTTGAATATGTTTGTTTATTTAAACTCGTTTGTTTATTTAAATTCGTTTGTTTATTTAAATTCGTTTGTTTATTTAAATTCGTTTGTTTATTTAAATTCGTTTTTTTATTTAAATTCGTTTTTTTATTTAAATTCGTTTTTTTATTTAAATTCGTTTTTTTATTTAAACTCGTTTTTTTATTTATTTTTATCAGCTTGCTCGGTTTCGATTTTTCACATAACATATTTTCTTTTATTTCACCATCCTCCATGGATAACCAACTAAATGTATTTACTGATCTAGTCACAATTTTTTCTTTTTCTTTAAAATTTTGTTTAAATCCCAAACATTTATAACATATAAAACCCGATTTTATTTTTTTGTTATAATTCAAAATGTTATTAATAAAGTGGTACGTTTTATTTTTTTTTTTATTAGTCATATTAGTTCTATATGTTAAAAATAAAGTAAATAATCGAGTGTATATGTCTTTAACAATTTTAAATAAAATACATTTTAGTTTTATAAAAAAATAAAACTTGTTATATTTTATTTTATTCAACTTTGAATATAAAAATCGAATCAAATAAATAAACTTGTTAGAAATAACATTTTTATATCTTATATATTGAAATAGTAACACAAATATGTATAATAACGCTTTTATTCTATATTCTCCATAAGATATTAGTTTATAATAATGATTAATTTTTAAAGTATTGTTGGTCCTGCAAAAAAAAAAAAAAAATAAAATAAAAAAAAATAAAGCAAGCGTAGTGTGTAGTCAAACGAAAGGGGTAAACAAGCAGGGGAAAAAAGGGATAAAAACGTACAATCGTAACGATTTAAAAATATGTAAAAAAAAAAAAAAAAAAAAAAAAAAAAAAAAAAAAAAAAAAAAAAAAGCATGAACATATAGCTCCATATTTATGTATACATATACAAAATCTTACCCGTTCAAATAAATGTATACGTCTTTAATCATTACATATAAAATTAAAATATTTGTATTTATACACACTTCATTTCTTAATGCAAAATTTTTTATTTTACTTTTTAAGTTGATTAAAAATGTGTAATTAACAAATTGTATCAAATTGTACTCATTTAAAAAGTAAGCAATAGATACATGTTTTAATTTGTTGTATATGTCCGTTTTTGTTATTTTTTTTTGTTCTTTTTTTTTTTTTATCATTGTTGTTGTTGCTGTTGTTGTTGTTGTTGCTGTTGCTGTTGTTGTTGCTGTTGTTGTTGCTGTTGTTGTTGCTGTTGTTGCTGTTGTTGCTGTTGTTGTTGCTGTTGTTGCTGTTGTTGCTGTTGTTGTTGCTGTAGTTGTTGTTGCCGCAACTGTTGCCGTAGCTGTTTCCCCTGCTACTGTCTCTGTTTCCCCTCCTGCTGATATATGTCCATACCTTTTATAAAAATAATAAATTAAACAAGCCAACTTTACTTTTACTTTAATATCGCTTATATAGTTATACAAATATATATTTTTTTTACAAGCTTTCAATTCGCTCAAGTATTTTCGTTTTGTGTTTAAATTTTTTATGTTTTCTAAACAGTATAGTATACATAAATTTCGAAGTGGCTTGAACTTTTGTAGTAGATCGTTTAAAAAGGAGAAATTTTGTTTTTGTAATTGCCACTCACAAATGTTGAACAAATAGCTACAAAAAAAAAAAAAAAAAAAAAAAAAAGAGAACTTATAAATAATTGTGAAAATTTGTACTTATATATAAATATAATATACATACATACATGTGCTAGCACGAACACAAATTTTCACTTATTTAGGTTTTTTTTTTTTATTTTTTTTTCAAAAGTTTACTTTAAAAAATGAATACCCATAACATGCGAATTGTTAATATAAAAAGTTAAATGCGTATTTTTATTTTCCTGGATTTGATTATATATAGTGTATTTTTTCATTACTTTTGTATATATATCGTCAACATAATTATATAAGTGTAAAAAAATATTAAAAATTTGATTATTATTTGTGCAATAAAAAGTGTTTGATGATATAAGTAGTTCGTATATAATACTTCTATTGTTACAATAGAGATTGTTGTTTATACCAATACTGTTGATCTCACTCTGTCTACTGCTTTTTTTATTATTTTTTACCATGTTTATATAAAAATATGAAATTTTTTCAACTATTTTATAATCAATAAACATATATAAAGTAACACCATTTAATATTAATAGTTTTGCCTTATTATGCTGGTCCTTAAAGTAATTTGTAAATGCCACACTTTTATCATCGTAACTGGTTTTGCCATTGTTACTTTCGTTACTTTCGTTACTTTCGCTACTTTCGTTACTTTCGTTACTTTCGTTACTTTCGTTACTTTCGCTACTTCCGTTACTGTTGCGACTGAAGACATCTCCAGTGTCCTTGTTATACTCCTCCAACATTTCCCACAAACTCTCGTTTTTATAAAAATTCAATACCCACTCATGTCTATTATAATAAAAAACCAAAATAATAATAAAATGATATATATTTATTAAAATATTTTGAGCTAAATAAAATATTTTAAAAATTTTTTTATTTGTATGACTGTTTTGTTTTTCTTTTTCTGTATTCATTTTTATTGTTATATTTTTTTTTTTTTTTTTTTTTTTATCGCCTATCGCTATTTGTACCTCCCCTGATACAATTTTTGTTTTACCATGACTGATAACAATAGTCGAACAAAGTGATAAAACAAATATGTTATTAATAAATAAATTACTACACTTAAATAAATAAATAAAATTATAGTAATCTAAAAGTTCCTTTGTTTTTAATTTTTCTATTAATACACGAATATAAATATTTAATACATAATAATATAATTCAAAAAATATTATATAACATTTTTTCATTAATTTTTTTTTTTTTTTTTTTATACATAATTGGGTTGACTGTTGGCTTGATTTTTGGAATAATTCGTTCGAAATCTCTTTTGCTTCTTCTTCTTTTGCTGCGTCTTCTGCCATTTCTTTTGCCATTTCTTCTGCGTTGTTTGCACTCGAAATGTTATCAACGTATTTGTTAGTACTGCTTTGTATATTGTTCAGACAAACAACTGTATTTGTTATGTGTCCAGTGTGACTAGTGGATCTGCACGTGCTTTTTCGGTTGGTGAGAACAAACAGATCTAACAAAAAATTAAAAAATTTTTGATTTATACATAATTGTCTGAACAAATATATAGCTAGAGTAGGATATAAAAAACATAAATAAAACAAATGCTTAACTAACACTTGTAATGTAGCACTGTTTTTATAAAAAAAAAATACCTCTTCTTCAAACGTGCTCATGTAATTAAATATGTTTTTTTGTTTTGGGATATATAAAGGGTGTATATATATTATATCTACGGTACTACTTAATTTGTTATTATTATAACGTGGTACATTCAACCGTTTTTTATTTTTAAAAGTATTTTCCTCGATATGCGGTAAGTCTACAATCGAAGAATTCATTTGTCCACTATCCCCATTTTGTATACTATTATGAGCGTCATTGTACATTCGTATTTGCTTTCGTTTTACATCCTTTTTAGAATATACTAATTTTAAAATGTTTAAAATTGAAGTTTCTATATTTATTAGCCATTTTTTTTTTTTATTTTTTTTGTTCGTTTGTTTTACTTTTATTTTTTTAAAACCATCAAAAGTGTTCACTTTCGGAAAATAGCATTTGTGTTTATATTTTTTATTATAAGGTACTATACTATTAAACAATTTGATTATGTAACATTTGTTATTAAGTAATGTTTCACATTTTGATAAAAAGTTTTTTTTTTTTTTTTTTTTTTTTTTTTTCTTAATTAGTTCATCCGTTTTGAGATATAAATGATAAATTCGCCTTAACAGCTGAACATGGTCAGTCGATAAAAAAAAAAAATTACCGTTTTGTAAGGAACGTAAATAAAAGTCTTTATACACTAATACAGTCGCAATTAAAGTGTCAAATGTTATTTTTTTTTTTAGTTCTTTCGGTATACATTTTTTTTTAAGCAAACAATGGAACAATTGTTTGTGTTTGCTCAACTTCAACTGTTCGTTTTGTTTACCTATGTAATTAGTTTCGTTTTGTTTACCTATGTAATTAGTTTCGTTTTGTTTACCTATG
>CABPSV020000070.1:0-34683 GCA_902459845.2 Hepatocystis sp. ex Piliocolobus tephrosceles
AAAAAAAAAAAAAAAAAAAAAAAAAAAAAAAAAAAAAAAAAAAAAAAAAAAAAAAAAAAAAAAAAAAAAGTATATTTCAAAAAATATAAGCAAAAAAAAAAACTTGCCACACGAATTAAAAACTCACTTCCTTTTGTATTTTTTTCTTTTTAGAATATCCTCATTTTCTTTCATTTCAATTTCTGACAAACGTAGGGCCTCCATAGTCTGCTCATGATGTAACAACACGTCATTTTCATCAATATCAATAAATTTTTCAATTTTTTTATTTAATTGTTTTTCTATGGCTAAAAAATTTTCAACATCGTATTGTGTTACAAATGTTATTGATTTGCCGGTTTTTCCTGCTCTTGCAGTTCGTCCAACACGATGTATATATTCTTTACATGAACATAAATCAAAATTAATAACAATTTTTATATCTTGTAAATCTAAACCTCTGGATCCAACCTGTGTTGATATTAAAATATTGTATTTATTTGATTTAAATAAATTAAGACTAGAAAGTCTTTGATTTTGTGTTAGTTTACCATGTAAGCATATAGCTTTTAATCCTAAATTACGGCAAAAATAATTTAATTTTTGAGCAGAAGTACAAGTATTAGTAAAAATAATTATATTTCTATTTACAAAAAAAAAACAAAGACTACATAAGTATGTATATTTATATTTTTGTGGAATAAAAATATAACTTTCAACTAATGTACTAACAGTACTATATTTATTGGATACTTCTATTTTAATTGGGTTTTTTAGTGAAGCTTTTTTAAGTTTAGCGACATTTTTAGTCATAGTAGCAGAAAATAAATAAGTAGTTCTATTTTTTGGTAAAATTAATAATAATTTATTTATAGATGTTTCAAAATCTTTTGATAAAAGTTTATCAGCTTCATCAAACACTAAAAATTTTAATGTTTTTAAATTAAAACCTTTTGTATTATTTAAATGGTCTAAAATTCTACCAGGAGTGCTTACAATAATATTTGGCTTTTTTGCTAAATTTAATGACTGTGTAACAATATCCACACCACCAAATATTGTACATATATTTATTAATTGATTTGAACCTAATGCTTGAAAATGTTGTGCTATTTGTATGCATAATTCTCTAGTAGGTGATATTACTAATGCGAAAAACGCTTGTTTTTTTTTTTCTAATTCTTGTAATATAGGTATAATAAAGCAAGCAGTTTTACCACTACCTGTTTCACTTAATCCTATTATATCTCTTTGTTTAAAGGCATGTGGTAAAATCATTTGCTGTGCTAGCGTTGGTTTTTTCCATCCTAATTCGTATATGCTTTTTAATATTTCCTCGCATATGTTCAGTTCTTCGAATGTATTGATGGTTTTATTCGTTTCGGTTGCTTCGTCATTTTCGTCATTTTCGTCATTTTCGTCATCTTCATCATCTTCGTCATCGTCTCCATCTTCGTCATCTTCTCCATCTTCGTCATCTTCGTCATCTTCTCCATCTTCGTCATTTTCATTTACTTGATCATGTTCAATCACTATGTTTTTTCCATTATAATTTTTTTCACTATTTTGTTTATCATCAATATCAGACATGTTTTCCTCACTATCATCACTTTGTTTTATTTGGCTTTTGGTACCTTTTAATTTTTTATTCATTCTATTTTGTTTATTTTTTTTTTTTATTTCATTTAATTTGGTCGCTTTGCTATTAGCCCTTACGATGTTGTGTTTTTTTTTTTTTTTTTCGTCTTTCTTTATAACTCTCATTTGTTTTTTATGTTTTAACCTTTTTTCGTGTTCATCTTCCATTTCTTTAATTTTACTTTCTTTCAGTACTTTATATTTTTTATTTAATTTTTGGTCGAAGTTTTCCAAAACGTCACTAAGATTATTACTTTTATGAAACTTCATGTTGTTTTTTTTTACTTATTTTTAAAGCGTATGTAGAACGAACGAGCGAACAAACAAAAAAAAAAAAAAAAAATTAAGTTATAAAATTATTGTTATAAAAGTATTGTTATAAAAGTATTGTTGTAAAAGGGATGTTTATATGGCTATGTATATGCATATATATTTACATATGTGGAGTTTGGCATGTTGTATATACATACAAATAAATGTTGACAAAACAAAAAAAAACGTATATAAACTTTAAGAGCCAATTAATATATATAAAAAAATAACAAAAGCATGTAACTGTAACTTTTACAATTATATGGAGATGTAATAAAAATATGAAGTTAAAAAAAAATTCTCATATATAAAGAATGCATATTAACTTTTTTTTTTTTTTTTTTTTTTTTTTTTTTTTTTTTAAACTTGTATTACTTTTTGATTAACAAAAAATAAAAATAGCCATTTTATATATGCTTTTATAATAACCGACGGTACATATAAAAAAAATAAAATATGACATTTTTTTTTTTTTTTTTTTTTTATTTTATTTATGAATTTTAAGCATTTTATGTTTTTAAAAGATAATAAAAGTTCTTAAGTGATACATATATGTATATATAATTATATATGTACGTGAATATAAATTTTTTTTTTTTTCACACGTTTAACTATTTTATAACATTTTTTATCTAAAGGGAAAAAAGCAAAACATAATTTCGTATTTAACAATAGTAGAACTATTTTATGAAACAATATGTTGATAACAATTTAAATAACTTTTTTTGTATAGTATATTGACAAGAGTAAATACATATACGTATATATTTATCCATATCCGTTTATTTTTAGTAAGTAGTAATTAAAGAAAAAAATGAGTAAACAACGATGTATACACAGTATATGTAATATATGCAATATATGCAAATGTATATTTATATATAGATGTGAACACATTGTGCTTATTCATATATTGTATTTGCATTTAAAATATGAATAACTCGTTGTTAATCTTTTTTTTTTTTTTTTTTTTTTTTTTTTTTTTAATTTTTGGTAGAAAAATATAATGAAAAGTGAAACCGTAATTGAAGAAAATAAAGACAATCCAGAAGATGGACCTTTGGGGTTGTTGTCAGAATGTGTTAAAGACAATGCACAAGTTTTAATTAATTGTAGAAATAATAGGAAAATTTTGGGAAGGGTAAATAATAGAATAGAAGTTACAAAAAAAAAAAAAACATACATACATACATACATACATACATACATATATACACGTTTAATCGTTTTTTCTAACAAGTTACATGATGCATTTGATGCGTTAGCCATAACACTTTTTTTTATATAACATCATATCGAATGTGTTAAAATATTCATTTTGCATTTCCATAATTAAAAGAAGGGGGATGATGTAGACATAAACATATGCACATATGTATATACGATTATGTACTTATATCAAGTTGTATTTTTTTTTTTTTTTTTTTTTTTTTTTTTTATTTAGGTCAAAGCGTTTGATAGACATTGTAATTTGCTTTTAACAGAAGTAAGAGAAATTTGGGTTGAAGTAGTAAAAGATAAAAAAAAAAAAAAAAAAATAAATAAGGACAGGTACATAAGTACATTGTTTTTACGAGGTGACTCAGTTATTTTAATTTTAAGAAATCCAAAATAAAGGCAAAAGAAAAAAGAGATGAAGAAGAAAAAAAAAAAAAATAAAATAATAAATAGTGATGAAGTGCAATGTAAATAGTTTTTTTTTTTTTTGAACATAATAACGAAGGGTTCATATATAGATATATTTATACTTTTCATTATTAAAAGTCTAATTTGGACAAAACGAATATTGTCACTTTTTAACTTCGCATATTGTATAAACATATATCCATTGTAAATATATATATATATTTGCAGTGGATATATATATATATATATATACATATACATATTTTAATCCGTTAAATGCGCGAAGCTTCAACGATGTTTTATTAAAATCTTACGAATACACATTTTGCCAATGATTTTTTTTATACGCAGATTGCCTAGAGCATCATTATGTATATATATATTATGTATATAATTATATATATATACTATACCTATACATATATACTACACCTATACACATACGCAAACACCATACCTTAACTATTTTTCTGTTTATATGTATAAAATTATTTTTTTAATTGAACTAAATAAAAAAACATTCATTCTTGTTATTAAATTAAAAACGTAACTTTTTTTTTTTTTTTTTTTTTTCTTTCCTTTTTTTTTGCATTCTTAAAATATTACATTTCTGTAATGTTTTAATCTCTTAATTGTTGGAGTTTTAAAACGAAAAAAAACAAAAAAAACAAAAAAATAGAAAATATTAAAAACTTGAATAAATTTTTCTTTTTTCTGCTACAAAATTTTACATTTTAAAAAAAGCACATTTGCTATTTGTAACGAAAAAAAAAAATATAGGATTTTTTTTTTTTTTAAATGAAGCACAAAATATATAATTATAAAAATAATTTTTTTTTTTTTTTTTTTTTTTTTTTCTCTCCTTCATGTGATTTATTTATATAAAACTATGTACATACGTGCACACGACTATATTTCACATATATGTCCATTTAAACTAATTATAACTATGAGGAGGTCCTATAAATGTTTTGACAATGTTTAAAATAAAATAGTTTTTAATGCTTTTATGGCTAAACTATTGGCTTTTTTTTCAATATGTATGGATAGTAAAAAAACAAAAGGAATGATAAAGCTTTAAATATAAAACTTAATAATCGAAAAGGAATTAACAAATAAGAAAAAACAATTAAAAAGTGAACAAGAAGAAAGCAAAAAGGAAACAAAAAACGAACAAATATTTAGATTGAAAAAAAAAAAAAAAAAATTAAATAAACAGTTGTAATATGGAGTAAAGTGTTAAAGAGAACAAAAATATAAGTGATAAAAAAAAAAAAAAAAAAAAAAAAAAAATGCATTGAAAATAATCACGTTTGTTATTGTAATGGTTTCAATAAATACCTGCCTAATAGTGGAAAAAAAAAAAAAAAAAAAATATATATATATGTATGTATATATGTATATATGTATACATGTAAAAATACATGACATGCATATATATTAATTTGATGGTAAGCGTAAAAAAAACAATTATTGTACATGCTTTATCTTTTTTTGAAAAATTATGTAACACAAAAAGAAAATGTTTTACTTTTTTAAAATCACAACACTCTTTTTATAAAAACATAAACAAGAGTAAACAGATGAATGTTTACTTTTTTTGTTTTTCTTTTTTTGTTTTTGGCTTTTTTTTTTTTATTCATTTCTTATTGTTTTGTACCGAACAAATTCAATAAAGAGAAAAAAAAAAAAAAGCAACTCATTTAGCAAAGTGAGTAGAAGTAAACATATTCAGCTGATGGAAAACATTAATAGAAAGGGAAAAAATAGTCATGAAGATAATAATTTAAAGAATTTTTTTAATTTATCTAATATGGAGAAAGAAAGTGATAAAAAATTAAATAATGAAGAAAATAGAAACATGTTAAATAAAAGTGATGACGTAAGTGATGACGTAAGTGATGACACAAGTAATTGCACAAGTAAAGACATGAGTAAAAACAGCAGTAAAGACATGAGTAAAAACAGCAGTAAAAACAGCAGTAAAAACAGCAGTAAAAACAACAGTATTAGTAATAATGAAAGGAGAGGTAGTGACAAAAGCATAGATATCAACATTACTAAAGAAAAAAATAATAAGAATGTAGAAAGTAGTAGTCCACTAAATATATTATTTTATGACAATTATTTTAAAAATTTATTTAATTTACCTGATTTTAATAAATATTTATTTAAAGATAATAATGAAAAAAATAACAACAACACTGTTAGTAATGTTTTTTACAAGGACAAGAACTCAAGTGTACGAAATAAAAGAAATATAAAAAAAATAGTTATATATAATAATAAACATATAATTAATATTATGAATGATATAAATAAGTCTAAAATAAACATATGTAATTTTATTTCTTTTTATTATTTTTTTTTAAATATAAAGAACGAATATGATACGTTGTTAAAGGGAGATGCAGATAGACAGTTGGATGAAAAATTACAAGAAGATAATATTTTAAACGTTAATTATATTTATAGAAAAATTAAAAAATCAAAAAATTACATATCAGCTGACAATGTTGACATTTGTATTAGGAATTATTTATATAATATAGATAAAAAAAATTATCCTATTTTTAAAGAAGTAACAAAAAAAAGGGCACATAATATTTGGAAGGGTGATAAAAGAAGCGATCCGATAAAAAAAAAGAAAAAGGACGTCGCGAAATTTTACGAACGTTCAGCATGTACAAAACAGAGCATAATGGACGTAGAACATATACCAAATAAAATAAAAAAAAAAAATATGAGCAAAAATATGAGCAAAAATATGAGCAAAAATATGAGCAAAAATATAAGCAAAAATATAAGCAAAAATATGAGCAAAAATATAAACAAAAATATGAGCAAAAATATAAACAAAAATATAAAAAAAAATATAAAAAAAAATATAAAAAAAAAGTGGATGTTCAGTTTGAAAAATCAAGCTTCATATAAAGCAAAATTTTCCATAAATAATGAAATAAAACTTAAAAAAATAAATAATCGATATAATAAATTTAAAAATGATTTACGCTTTAATCAGATTTGTTATTTAAAGAGTGAGTTAAATAATTCAGAAGAATATAAAAAAATGAAAAAAAAAATCGATCATAATAGTTTCAGCTATGTAGATGTTTATAAGAATGCTTTAAAAAATAATAAACAAGAATTGGTAAAAAGTACAAGCTTTGACGTACGAAAAAATAGAAATTCGGTTTACGAAAATTTAAAAAAAGGTGTTAGTGCTCCTGATTCTTTAACTTTTTTTTACAACACAGATAAATTATTAAAAAAAGGAAACATTTTTTATCGGAATAATAGTAGTACACCGAATAATACAACTGACTTGATAGTAAAAACAGAGAGTAATAAAATAAGTACAGAGAGTAATAAAATAAGTACAGAGAGTAATAAAATCAGTACAGAGAGTAATAAAATAAGTACAGAGAAAAAAAAATCACACAAATTATATTTAGGTAAAAAGTTGTTACAAGTATTTCAAAAAAATGGAAAACAAAAAAATGAAATATTTAAATTAAAAAAGAGAAATACAATAATCATAAGTAGTACAAGTAATAAGAAAAAAAAAAAAAAAGAACAGATGAATATAGGTATATCTTTTTCACCATCAGGTTTATTAATACCTTATCATTTAGGTGTATGTAGTTTATTAATTGAAAAAAATATTATGAACGTACATACAAATATAGCTGGTTCTTCTTCTGGTAGTATTTGTGCCTGTTGTTTAGGTGTAGGTTTACCACTAGAGAAATGTTATCTTTTAGTAGAGAAAGTAATTAGTCATGTATATAAAAATAAATGTTATCATGAATTAAGAGATATACTAAATCTACAATTATCAAAATATTTTTACACAGATAGTTATAATTACTTAAATAATCGTTTGGGTAATGTATCGGTTGGTATTACTCAGATTTTACCATATTATAAAAAACTATCAATTAATAAATTTTTTAATGACGAAGATTTAATTACAGCAATATTAGCATCAAGTAATATTCCTATGTATATATCAAATAATATTTTTGTAAATTTTCGTAATAAAAAATGTATTGATGGTTTTTTTAGTACTAAAAAAAAATATTTTGGATGTCCTAAAACAAAAACCGATAGAATGATTATAGTTTCTCCATTTTGTTCTGATTCTGTTGGAATTGAAAATAAATACAACAGTGTTATAAGTCCTCATGTATATAAAAATGAAAACATAATAATAATTTTTATAGCGATAAAAAACTTATTTCATAAATTTATTAATACAATATGGATAGAAAAAGAATATTTGTTTTTACAAACTCAGTTGCAAAATATTTTAAATGATAAAATATTTGACTTGGACTGTTTTTTTAATAGTTATTTTGGTTTTTTAAATTATGGTGATGATGGTAGTAGTAGTATTAGTAGTAGTAGTATTAGTAATAACAATAATAACAGTAATAACAAGTTAGATCAAAATAATACAGATAATCCGTTTTTAAGTACTTTTAATTATGTTTCTAGTTCTGTTTCTAGTTCTGTTTCGAATTCTGTTACGAATTCTGTTACGAATTCTGTTTCGAATTCTGTTTCGAATTCTGTTTCAAATTCTGTTTCGAATTCTGTTTCGAATTCTGTTTCGAATTCTGTTTCGAATTCTGTTTCGAATTCTATTTCATTTGCTGATGTGATTGTTGACGCTGTTGCTGGAGCTGTTGCTGAAGCTGTGACTTGTACAGGTGTTGGTTCTTTTTGCAAAAAACAATTAAATTATAATAGTAGTAATAAAAACTTAACATTGGCATATTTAATTAACAATATAAAATCAAGACTAAGCAAACTAAACTGCATGAACTTAAATAATTCTAAAATTAATTTATTTTTAAATATTTTTAACGAAATATTACACATGTTTGATTTATATAAATATAATATCAATATTTTATATAAGTTTGAATTAACATTACTTAACATTTTAAGTTTTTATTTTTCCGAAGATTTTAATGGTTTTTATATAAATAAAGTAGTCATACACTTGATAAAAACAGAATTACAAAAAGAATGGGACAATTATTCTTTTTGTAAAACTAATATAAATAAAAAAATACATATGTTAGAAAAGATCATCAGTTCAAATATTGAACATATTTTTAATGTATTGAAAAAAAAAAAAATGTTAATTATTGAAAAGTTTATAAAGTTTTGTAATAAGTTAAAGTATGATATTATATTTTTTTTTTGTAAAAAAATATTTCATAAAGAATGTTTTGTAAAAGAACATGGACAAGATCTTGAAAAAAAAATATGGATGATGATAGAGATATTAATTAAAATATATTTTTATGAGTATGTGAGAAGACATATATTAAGATTATTTTTTTTGTACTTAAACTATGATAACAATGTGTTATTAAAATTGAAAGAGATGATGTGTCTGTTTGATAGTAATAAAGAAAATAGTAGTGGTTATCCATGTAACATAAAAAATGATAAAACGGATAAAAAATATAACAAACAAAGTCATAAAAATAAAGTAAATGTTATATGTCATTACTTAAAATATAATCATATTTATACTAATTTTATTTATATTGTTAATGAATTAAAAAATGGAAATAATAAAGTGCTAAAAATTAATCAATATAATTTTTATAATTATATGAAGTTAAATATAGAAGATATAAGTGACTCATATATTTTTCTTTATATTTATTTATATTCCAATTTGTTTTATGGAATGAATAAGCGACAGATTAGTAGTAATGGTAGTGGTAATAGTGGTGGTAATGGTAATAGTGGTGGTAATGGTAATAGTGGTGGTAATGGTAATAGTGGTGGTAGTGGTAATGGTAATGGTAATGGTAGCGGTAATGGTAATGGTAGTGGTATGATGAAAAAAACAGAATATATACAAATAAAAAATATAAATTTTTTAAATAAATTAAAGTCATGTGAATCAAAATGTAGGGAAAAAAAATGTAGTATTTTTTTAGAGAGTAAAAAAAAAAATAGTAGTAGTAGCACGTTAAGCAAAATAGATGAAATGTGGTTAACAAAGATAAAAAATTATTATATAAGCGAAATGAAATTAAAAAAGTCATTAATCCCATTTTTAAGAAATGCAAAAAAAACAAAACATAGTAAAAATTTAGAAAATAAACACATTTTTAAATTTTGTTCTGACCGGATGCGCTTTGACAGTTTATTTTTTGATATTATGGATGAAAAGAGTAAAGAATATGATGGGAGTTACATGCAAAGAGAAAATGCAAATGTTGCAGCGCGTAGAGGCATAAGTGGAGATGTCGTAAGTGGAGATGTCGTAAGTGGAGATGTCGTAAGTGGAGATGTCGTAAGTGGAGATGTCGTAAGTGGAGATATGGACAAAAATTTAAAAACGAATAGAGGAAAAAAATTGAGCATAGGTTTAAATAAAAGTGTACATATTAATAAGAAAACATATGAATTTGATTGTTTTAAAAAGAATTTATGTGACGCTAATGATTACGATTTTTTTCAAAACTTAAGGGGTTGTAGTCAAAATACGTTTTTGGAATATACAACTGGGGGTAATGGAGGTAGAGCATCCTTGGGTGTGAAAAACGATAGTAATGAAAAAAGATGTAGCGATAGTAATAACAATAATAACAAAGATGGAGGTAATAACAAAGATGGAGGTAATAACAAAGATGGAGGTAATAATGATTGTAAAAATGACTACTGCAGCAAAAACAAAAGGTGGTTTAACACGAAGTCCTTTTATAGGAATTATAAAAATTTGATTATTTTTAATTCTAATTGTTCTATAATTACAAACATAAATGAGTACATAAAAATAAATAGAAAGATCATAAAAAATATTAATAAAAAAAAAAAAAAAGAAATTATTTTTTGTTTATACTATATATATATGTGTTATTTCGATATATGTTTTTTGCTAAAATTTGTGTTTTCATTAAATTTTGATGAAAAAACTACTTATAAATTTTGTAAGAAAAAGTATACAAATAAAAATGATGACAGTGATATTGAAGGGATTAAAGAGGTGGAAGGGGTTAATACAGTAATAGACGTTGGTGAGGAATCATATGTTGATAGTGGCCTTAATTTAAGTAATAAAAAGATGGATAATGACATCATGCTTGATGATGATTATCTTATAATAAATAAATTAAACGACAATAAAAGAGAAGATAATATAGTTTATAAAAATATATGCATAAAAAATAATGATAAAAAAAAAAATTATAGTGGAGAAAATGGTAGTAGAAAAAATGAGGAAAATTTAAAGAAATTTATTCCAGATAATTGTGATTGTAAAAAAAATGCATCATATAATAATTATGATAATAAAAAAAAATATTATTCAGATGGAGCAGAATATGACAAAATAAGAAAAAAAAATGGAAAGTATAAAAAATATACTCATTTTTTAGCTAAAGAAAATAAAGAGATAAAAAGGAAACAATCGAATAGTAACGACAAAAATAGTAACAAAAAAAATAGTAACAAAAAAAATAGTGACAAAAAAGATAGTGAAAAAAAATATAGTGACAAAAAAGATAGTGACAAAAAAGATAGTGAAAAAAAAGATAGTGACAAAAAAGATAGTGACGAAAAAGATAGTGACAAAAAAAATAGTGACAAAAAAGATTGTGACAAAAAATATTGTGACAAAAAAGATTGTGACAAAAAAGATTGTGAAAAAAAAGATAGTGACAAAAAAGATTGTGACAAAAAAGATTGTGAAAAAAAAGATAGTGACAAAAAAGAAAGCAATGAAAGTGAAAATTTTACTAATAATATAAAAACAAATGTAAGTATACATTTATTTGACAACAGGAAAACGTATTTTTTTAAAAATGAGTATACTATACGAAAATTACTTAAAATAGCTTTAATTGGTGGAAGTAAAAAATTAATACAAAAATTATATGACTTGGGTAGAAGTGATGCATATATGTGGTTATATTTGGAATATTTATATGTCGGTATGTTCATATATAATAAAATTTATAACATATATTTAAAGTTATGTTCGGCTTATGAATCATTGATATTTTTTACAAATGTAAATAATTATTCTTATGGTATTGTTGACAGCGATAGTGAAAGTAATAGTAGCAATTCTGGAAATAGTGACAAAAACTATAAATATAATAATACGAACAATACGAACAATACGAACAATACGAACAATACGAACAATACGAACAATACGAACAATACGAACAATACGAACAATACGAACAATACGAACAATACGAACAATACGAACAATACGAACAATACGAACAATACGAACAATACGAACAATATGAACAATACGAACAATATGAACAATATGAACAATATGAACAATATTAATGCCAAATACGTAATACCTAATGTTATGAATAGAATTGAAAATTTGTTTATATATATAAACGGACATGCTTTCAATATGTTTGAATTGTGTAATTTTTTAGTTTGTTGTTATACACATAATAATAATTTAAAAAATAAAATACAACACAGTTTTAATACTGGTGATAATAATCAAAATATAATAAAAAATGAAGAAGGTATAAATAAACATAATTTAAACAAACAAAATATGTATTTTTATCAATATGGAAATGATCAACTTAAACATACTGAACACAAATATAATAAAGATAAAGATAAAGATAAAAATAAAAATAAAATTACGAAAAGTGAGAAAAATGAGAAAAATGAGAAAAGTGAGAAAAGTGAGAAAAAAGATTGGATCCACACAAAGACCATTGAAAGTGATGACAACAGTGATAATTATCACCATATTTATAACAATTTAAAAAAATTTATCTTAGAAAGAAGAATACCAAAGCAAATGCGAAGGAAAGGGCAAAAACAAATGCAAAGGAGAGAGGAAAAAGAAAAAGGCAACATGAAACCAAGCAGAAGTATAAGTTTACCATTAAATACAAAAATAACAGTTTTCAAATTAAACAATTTAAGAAATAAAATAAATTTAAATAAAAACATAATAGATGCTATAAATAATAAAATATTAAAAAATACGGCATATGAACACATTTATACAAATACTGACTTTTGGTTGTATACATCATCTGATGATGATCCTGACACCATGATAAAAAATTATTGTAATGGAATGTGTATTGCTAGTTCAGAAAATAAAAATCAAAAACATGACTTTTTATTTAATTATGCTTCAAATGATGCATACTCTTTCCCAAAACTATCTTCATTTTTTAAAACGGTTAAAAATATGAATACAAATATGGGCATTTGTAAATATTTTGGTTTTTGATCTTTTTATTTGTACATGAGCATGTACACTCACATATCTTACATGGTTAAATATGTATACACTATATATATTCATTATATGGTTATATATATACATTATATGGATGGAATACTGGATCCCATAACTTTAATATAACTTTTTTTTTTTTTAGTTTATTATATTGTAATTGATTAACTGTTAACAATATTTGCATTTATTATTGTCATTATTGTTATTGTATGTACTTGTTAACATAACTTATAATTTTTTTATTTTTACAATTTGGCTATTCATTTCGTCTCACAGGCACCCAAATGTGTGAGTAAATACATACACATGTAGATCAATATATATATATGTATGTACGTATGTATGTACATATTTATACATATAATACGATACATTATATTATTATAACATTTTTTTTTGTTTTGTATTTACATGTATACTGTTCTTTTTTTTTTTTTTTTTTTTTTTTTTTATTTATATTTATAATTAATATTTTTTTTTTTTTTTTTTTTTTTTTTTTTTTTTTTTTTTTAATTTTTTTTTTTTTTTTTTTTTTTTTTATTTTATTTATTCACAGGTTTAGTTCTAAAATTTTTTTTTTTTGTTCTTTTGCATTTAATAACGTCAACATCATTAATTAACTTAAAAAAAAAAAAAAAAAAAAAAAAAAAATATATTAGATATATATATATATATATATATATATATATATATGACCAAAAAAAATGACCACAAAATTAAACGATTCAATTTGTACCACATATGTTGCAATATAGCATATATGTGCGTGTATATAAAATGTATTTTTACCATCACTGTACAAATATATGTTGTGGGGATTTTTATTTTTATATAAATTATAGTTGTTTTAACTTAAAAAAATAAAACAAATAAAAAAAAAATAAAATAAAATAACAAATGTGTATGTATTTAGTGTAGTCATCTCATGAAATAATAAACAAACATTGATATATGTATATTTACTTTGAAACATAAATTAAAGAAAACTTACGTTTTCCTAAACCTTTCCTTTTCAATCGTAACCGTGAGCGAAAACTAATAATAATAATAATAACAGTAATAACAGTAATAATAATAACAGTAATAACAGTAATAATAATAATAATAATAATAACAGTAATAATAATAGTAATAACAGTAATAATAATAATAATAATAACAGTAATAAGAAAAAAATCATTTTTTATCTTTTGCCTGAGATAGTAAACTATCAAGACCAAAAGGATCTGCTATATCCTTAACAAACTTAATCGCTTGTGCATTTGTTGGTAGTTCCGTTTTTTGAAGAGTTTTTTTTACTCTATTGCTTGAAAATTTATAAATATTATTATTAGTTGGCTGCTTATTAAACAAAGCAGTATCATATATTTGATATGTGTCATCGGCTGTATTATTTATACTACTATCATTATTATTTAAATTATATAAACTAATATCGTATATGTTATTATGTTTCCCAGCGTTAACTTTATTTAATGCTATTTGTTCTTCTGTATGCCTATTTTCATAATTTTTAATTTTTTTTAGATTTTTTTCAATTTTATATTCTCTTTCTATTTCTCTTTTTCTTTCATTTATGATTGAACTTCGTGTATTTTGTTTTTCTTCCCTAGCTTTCATAGCTAAATTTTTAAGTATATTTTCTTTTTGTTCTTTTTCTTTTAATTTTTTCTGTTTTATAGCACTATTTCTTATTTTTATTTCTTCTCTAGCTTTTTTTTCAGCTATATATAAATATTCACTTAATTGTGCAAATTTGTCATTAATTTCAATATTATTTAATTTTTTATAATCAGCTTGTACTCTTTTATCTAATGGTATATTATATCCTTTATTGTTTTTCCAATTTGAAACACATGGAGGCATTTGCCATTGTTTTTCTTCTTCAGCTGTTATTTTTTGAGTTGGTGATCTTAGTAATGGATAATCTGGTGATTGTTTTACGTTTGGTAATTTTTTATGTTTGAATTTGGAAACATCTAGAGGATCTGTTGCTTTTTCTACAACTTTTATAATTCTTTGATCTAATTGATCATTTAATTTATTATTTGGTATATATCTATAAAATTTATCTTCTTTTTTTGTTAATGAATTTTTATTTATTTTTTCATTTAATACATTAGCAATACTTTTTTTTGTATTTTCAATTATTTCACTTTCTTCTTCATCATCGGGTTTATAAATTGGTTCATTATATTTTTCTTCTCTATCTTTTACTTGTGACAAAATTTTTTTTTTTCTTAATTTGTTTATTTTATCATTTGGCTCTATTGCATCAATACTATTATTATATAAATGTACCTCTTCATTAATTAAGTTATCATATCTTACATTATTATTATCATCAATATATTTTAAAACTAAATTTTTTGAAGAATTGTTTTTTTTTTTTAATCCCATATCATTAGGATATTGAAATATATGTATTTCTGGATAAGCGCCACCTCCTCTAAAATCATCATTACATGTAATCCTTAAGTGTTTTCTTTTTAAATATTCATAACATTCATTTTTTATTTTCTCTCCCTTTGCATTTGCACTTGCACTTGTATTTGGTTTGAAATTTAAACCTGTTTCATAATAATCTTCATCTATATTAGCATTGGATTTGTGTTTCGGTTTGGGTATATTTCTATAAATTTACAAAAAAAAAAAAAAAAAATAACACATATATACTAATGCATATACATATACATATACATATATATATAAGGAACACTCGTAAGTATTATTTTGCGTTTACGTGTATGTTGTTTGTTAATCTTTTGAAAAGTAATAAACTAACATGTAGACGTATATATATATATATATATATATATATATATATATATTTATATATATACATTCAAATGTTACTGCGTTATATCTGCGTATGTACCTTAAGAAGTCAGTCATTTCTCATAAAGTTCGCATTTTTTTTTTTTTTATTATATCCACATTTATTTATGTCCATTTATTTTTCACCATTAATATTTAATAACAATGATATTTCTGAAAATTTGGAAAAATCGTTTGAACGCGATTAAAGTTTAGTAAATCTTTTTTTTTTTTTTTTTTTTTTTTTTTTTTTTTTTTATATTCGGGTCACTTTTTGTTTTTATTACTTTAATAATTATACAATACCGAGGTTCAAAGCGTTATGTATATATTAGTTTTTGCTTCATATTTATATAGCTCATACATAAATATATATATATTAATAACAATTTTTAATTAGAAAGAAAAAAAAAAATTGAACATAAGTAAATTCGAAATTCAATACAAACAATTATGTTATAATTTTTAAATAAAAAAAACGAACAAAAAAAAAAACGAACAAAAAAAAAACGAACAAAAAAAAAAAACGAACAAAAAATGAATGAACAAAAAAAAAACAAACAAAAAATGAATGAACAAAAAAAAAACAAACAAAAAATGAATGAACAAAAAATGAATGAACAAAAAGAACATTCAAATAGCTGAAAATTACATAAAGTACGTTATTTATATATGTATAAAAAAAAAAAAATATATAATAATAATAAAATTACTGAATTGTTGAATTTTTATTTTTTAAGCGTGCAAAAAAATAAAATAAAAATATGTATAAATAAGGTATTTGTGTAAGCAAATAAACGAACAAACAATAATTGAAATGATTTACTCAAAAAAAAAATAAATTATATATATTGGTTCCTTTTACTTATCACCAGTTTGTTTACATTATCTCTACTCTTGTGGTTGATAATATACATATATATATATTTTTTTTTTAAACCATAACTTGCCATAAATTAGTTCTAGAATATTACACTACGGCTATGTTAAAAATAGCTTTAAAAGTATTCCTTTTTTTTTATTATAAAACTTCAGTAACATATTTTATTATGATATATATATATATATATTTTTTTAATTTATTATTACTTTAAAGTAATTAAAACATTGAAAGTTTAGGTATATATTTATACGAAAAAAAGCAAATTTTTTTTTTTTATTTATAATTTTAAAAATGTTAATCATATTGAATAAATTCAACAAAAAAAAAAGATAATTATATATGTATAAGCATGTATAAGCAATGTATAAGCATGTATAAGCAATGTATAAGCATGTATAAGCAATGTATAAGCAATGTATAAGCATGTATAAATATGTATAAAAATATAGAAACATGTATAATAACATATAAAAAAAAAAGAAACATGCGTAAATATGTCGGCGTATATAATGTATAAATATACTTATATCTATCTTTTATGTAACACATGTACTGATAATGATATAAAAAAAAAAAAAATGAACATATCTTAAAGTTTTTCTTTTTTTTTTTTTTCCACTTTTTTAAATATGTTGTCCAAAAAATGTTTTAGCTTTATTTTTTTTTTGTTTCTTTCAATAGTTGGAATGAATTTACGAGTAGTCTGAATTTAGTTATTTTTCTACCAATTCTAAATGAATATATATATATATTCACATTTATAGAATTATGCGAAAAACCTCAAAAATTGAACTCACCTATGTATACTTGCTTATTAGCTTTTTCAAAATCATATAACTCATATAGAGTTACATGATTTAGATTTCTGGTAGCTAATTAATATCTTTTTAATATTTTTTTTCTCAAAAAAAAAAATAAAGAATAAAAAAAACAAAATAAAAAAAATAAAACAAACAATAAATAAAATAAAAAAGAGTTTTAAAAACTCTAATTTAAATTATTTATTGTTTTATTATTTTATTTTTTTTTTTTTTTTGTTTCTTTTTTCTTTATTGGCAGCATCTCAGACCTTCCTTCCTGTATTTAAAAATTACACATAGAAAAAATCTTTTGTGTATGTATATTTGCAGGATTTATTGAGCTTAAACTCATTCCAAAATTAAAAAAAAAAAAAAAAAAATTACATAATTTTTTAGTCTCTTTGTTTAAACATTTTTACAATATCCTGCCTAACTTTTACTAAAATATATCTGCTATGCCTATCTGTTTACATCCTCTTCTATTGTTCTCTTCACTCATTTCTGTTTATAGTACCATTTTAATAAATTAAAAAAAAAAAAAAACCTATATGTATTTATCTTAAAGCATAATTAATTCGAAAAACCAATTTATTTATCAACATTTTGTCAAGTCAAACATGTCCTTTTTTTATAAAATTAAAATAATTATCCTTTTCCTCTTTTTTCTGTTTTATTGCAAGTATTATACACGTATTATTTTTGTCTTTTCATATCTCCATATGTACATGTGGCATTGTTAATACTTTTATATGTTGAGTAGTCTTTACATTTGTTTACTAATTAATTTCAATACTATTACGATTATGGTAAAAAAAAAGGTCTGCTTTATATATAAAAAAAAAAAAAAAAAAAAAACGAAAATAAATAAAGTTATGTTATATGGGTTGGTATCATAAATATTATACACACACACACACATATATATATATATATAAGCGAAAAATAAAAATACACACGATAATAATAATAATAATAATAATAATAATAATAATAATTAACAGGGACAGTTAATCTTATTAAAGATTTATTGTTATATATCTGGATTGACATTTACAAAATGAAAATTTATAAAGCCACCGAATATATTATTGTTATATGAACAAGTTTTGAAGTTATTATTCTACTATACTTTTTTAAATTTAAAAAAAAAAAAAAATGTATATCTTAATAATAACCCTTCGATCGTTCAATAAAATTTTTTTTTTTTTAAAATAAATAAAAATAAAACATATATTTAGTACTATTTTTTTTTTTACAATTATAATATTTTATTTTAAGTGTTTATTGTAATTATTATATAAATAGCACAATTTATGATTTAAGTGTTTTTTTAAACAACATATGCTGGTAGTAATAAAAATAAATATACCACACAAACATATATGTACTGTACGTATTGATATAAACTCATATATATATATATATATATGTACTTGGTTTAGACATGAACATTTTATTTTTTTTTTTTTTATAATCAGAACTTCTTAGAGGATACATATACAATCATTTGATAAATTATCAAAATCTTATGTAAATTATGATCATCATATTGTAAAAAAAAAAAAAAAAAAACTAAATCAAAAATCTTTCTATGTTTATAACATTTTTTAATAAAAAGCTTTAAAATAAATGAATAAAACACTTTTATTTTTTTTTGAAATGAGAAGGCAAATAAATGAATACATATGTATATAAACATTACAATGAATATTATATATAAATATTTATAGGTATATATAAACACAAAAAGTGATGCATTAGATGATTACAAAATTCACTGTGATATTGTGATATGTATTTTAAGTTGCACTGTTATATATCTGGATTGACATTTATAAAATAAAAATTTATAAAGCCACCGAATATATTATTGTTTTATGAACAAGTTTTAAAGCTATTATTCTACTATACTTTTTTAAAATAAAAAAATATATATATATTTTAATAACTCATATAAATTAACTATTCAAAAGAAGGCATTAAAAAAAACATTTACAAAAAAAAAAATTTTAAAAAAAACACTTATAAAAACACACTTATATATATATATATATACTATGTTTTTTATAAGGCGCATTTTTTGTGTTATATACTTATGTTTATTATATACTTATATGTTTATAATCACATAATGTAACATATGCAAAATATAAAACTATATATGCGATGTGCCCTGTTTTTTTTTTTTTTTTTTTTTTTTTTTAATAATATATGCGCTTGCACAGACGTTAACAAAAAATTCATCATAAATATATATGAGAAACATACTTGCTAACGTATGCATAAACACGTATTTTTATGTACTTGTATAAACATGTAAATTTTATAATTTTTTATTTGGGAGATACTTACATAAAAAAAAAAGGCCGAGCGGGATGGCCTCAAAGTTCTGTTCAATCCATCATTTCTATATTTTATTTTTATAACATTACAATATCATTACTCAATAAAAAAATAAAGTAAAAACAAACATTAAATTAACATTTTAAACATCGAAGTTATATATGTTCATTCCATATAAAAAGTTTAATAAACTCATAAATAAAATAATGAATAAAAAAAAAATTCGGAAAAAAAAATTAAATATATGAAAATGGAAAAAAAAACAAAAATTGAATATATTTAAAAAAATACATAAACAAAAAAAAAAACGGAAAAACTAATCATTCAAAATAAAAATAAAATTAAAAATAAAAATAAAATTAAAAATAAAATTTAAATTAAAAATAAAATTTAAATTAAAAATAAAATTTAAATTAAAAATAAAATTTAAATTAAAAATAAAATTATAATTAAAAATAAAAATTTAAAATTTAAAAATTAAAAGTTACAATTTGAAAAAAAAAAAAAAATACAACGAAAGTAAAAAAAAATATGCAAAAAAAAAAAAAAAAAAAAAAAAGGCCCCATTAAATACTTCGCTTATGCGCTAGCTACTTAATGTATCATTTTTTTGTTAATATTAACAACCACTTAAATGGCTAATATATGGGGGGGGAGTATATTTAAAAAAAAAAAAAAAAAAAAAAAAAAAAAAAAGGATAAAACATGAAGAAGCATATGTAAGCATATATAAGTACGAAACAAAAAAAAAAAAAAAAATCGTTAATTATTATTTATAGTGACAGAGTCATCTTGTGAGTTTTATTAATTGGATTTAAACAGTAACATAAAATATGTCAATATGTTGTCATTGTTGTGATATGGTAATATACATACATATATATGAATTTATATTCAATAATATGGGTAAAAAGGCAATTTTTTTTTTTTTTTTTTTTTTTTTTAAATATTCCTTGTTTTGTTAGGATATATTATTATTGATTTGTATATTTTGCCCTCTTTCCTCTTTAAATATTACATCTAGCTTTTATGTTAGGGTACATTTTGTTATACATTGTGTATACCTGTTAACAACAATTGCAACTTTTTTTTTTCTTTTTTTTTTTTTGCGGTATATTTTGCTGAATATAACTATTTTATAAAATAATGTTTATATGAATGTATATAAACTTATACACTTATATGTATATTATATATCGTAATGATCTATGAAGCTACAAAATTTGTTATAGCTAAATAATTAATACATAAAAATAAGAAACATAAAAAAAAAAAAAAATTAAGATCATTCCTTTTTATAGAGATTAGCTTTATACTTGAATATGTAATCCATTTTTTAACAAATATTTGACAATATATAAAAGCATAATTTTTTTTTTGGATATATAAAAAAAAAAAAAAAAAGCTATTTTCATTCCTTTTATATTTCATTCCTTATATAGAGATTAGCTTTATACTTGAATATGTAATCCATTTTTTAACAAATATTTGACAATAAGTAAAAGCATAATTTTTTCTTTGGATATATAAAAAAAAAAAAAAAAAAAATTGTTCCTCGGTACTGATAAAAGTTGTTTAGGAATTTGGCTCATTTATGTACATTTATACATATGTTTATATATATATATATACATCGATTTTATTTTATTTTTTTTTTTTTTATTTACTGGTATAAAAAAACAATATTGTGTTTTTACAATAAGGATGTATGACATTCTTTTATCATCATATTTTAATTATCAAAAATATTACTTTTTTTTAGTGTGTTCAAATGTATGGCATTTATATATATAGACATATACATATATTGGAGAATTATTAAAAGCAACGTGTTATGAATAACAAATCGCATAAAAATATTTGTTTTGAATATTCATAATAAAATAAAATACATATGTACACATAAAAAAAAAAAAAAAAAAATAATCACGTGTATATAATCGCACATACTATTTTCATTTCATAGACAAGTCAATTTTTTGGTTGTCGTAATGGCTGGAAAAATGTATGACATACTATTACTAGGGAGTACAGGGTTTACTGGACAAATGGTTTTAGAATATTTTTTAAAAAATTATGAAAAAGAAATAAAAAATGAGAAAATAAAAATTTTATGTGCTGTTAGAGATATAAATAAATTAAATAAGTATTTATCATATTTGAAAGAAGAAGAAAAAATAAGTAATATTGAAAAAATACATTTAAAAGATAATGTTAATGCAACTTCATATGAGTCAGTATTAAGTTGTTGTAAACTATGTAAAGTTGTTATAAATACTGTAGGCCCTTTTACATTATATGGGTATAATATTGTAAAGGCTTGTATTGAAAGTAACTGTCATTATATAGATGTATCTGGTGAACATAATTTTATATTAAATATATATAAAGAATTTGATAAAACAGCAAAAGAAAAAAAATTAAAAATAATACATAGTGCTTCATTTATATCAGCTGTTAGTGATATAGGAAATTATATTATACAAAACGAGTTTATAAAAAAGTACAAGAAGCCATGTTCTTATGTACGTATACGTCTATCTAAAGAAGGACATGAACATAGAACAATCAGCTCTGGTACTTTAAGAAGTTTTTTATTAGCCAGAAAATATATACACAACCGATATAATAAATATTTCTTATGCAATAATAAATATGACGTTGGAGAATTAAAAGATAATAAATATAATTTTGTTTTAAATAAAATAAATGAAGAAAAAAATAAATATTTTTTTTCAGATTATGAAAAAGAATTTGGTTATTGCTCTGATACTATATATTCACATATTGAAGAAGCATATATTTTATGGTCAAATTATTTATTAAATTATAAATATGGTAAAAATTTAATTGTAAATTTTAAACAGTATGATACAAAATTATCAACAACTATGTATATAATTAAAAAAGTATTTAGTTTTTTATTTGCACCATTTAAGTATGTATTTTTTAATAGTTATATAATAAATAAATATATTGAATTGTTTCATATTCCTAAAACAGCAAAAGAATTGAAGAAAAGCCATTGGTCTGTTTCTGTTGTTGGTGAATTGTACGATTTGGAAAAAGAAGATGATAAAAGTAATAAACAGAAAAAAAGTGATACTAATAATAAAAACACAAAGCAAATAACAGACAACAAACAGGATAAAAATAGTGTAGAAAAAAAAATGGTTTTACATATGAAAGGACAAAATGAAGATGCTGGATATCTTTTATCAGCTAAAATTATAGCAGAAGGAGCATTGTCATTACTTCAATCAAAATTGCCTGATAAATTTGGTGTTATTTCTGTATCCGTAGGACTGGGTAATGCACTTGTTGAGCGATTAAAAAACGCTTTAATTAACATTTACTTTGAATAATAAATTTTATAAATAAAGATCGTATACTAAAATTATATTAATAAAAATACGTTTATGGTTAAATATGATTAATAAGTAATAATAAATGTTTTTTTAAAACAACATGGTACATATAATATGGTGCAAGAGTTATAGGTGAAAAGAAAATACTAATGTAGTATGTCTTGCTTGAGCAATGTTCTACGTTATCGTTATGCAAAGAAAAAAAAAAAAAAAAAAAAAAAAAAATTAAAAAATACAATACATAATATGTAACCCTCAAAAAATGTACATATAAACATAAATACAAGTGTATATATGTTTACTTACCTATCTATATTAATTAATTAACATTTTTAGAATTGGAATATTTTAATTTTTTTACCACTTTTTTTTGTTTTTTTTTTTTTTTTTGTTTTTTAGTTATATATAAATTCAAACTTTGTACAAACGTGAAAACATTTTCGGATATATTTATTTTTTTTGTACACGCGTGAAAACATTTTCTGATGCATTCATTTTTTTTATTTTTTTTATTTCGTTGTATACATGTGTATATTAAAAAATTAAGCATATTTGGTTTGAAAAAAAAAAAAAAAGATTAAAACATATGGATTATCCAATTGTGAGAGCATCTACGTATATATATATATATATTATATGTGCCAACAAATATATGTATATGTTAAACTTATCCTATTTTTTTTGTGCAGACATTATTCACTAACATTTTAACTCGTCATATCCAAAAAAAAATACCAAAAAAAAAAAAAAAAAAAAGATAAAAAAAGGATAAAACAAAAACTCTTTTTATATTTTTATATCTTCCATTTTCTAAATTCTGTATATTTTGCTTAAAATAATACAAACTGTTAAAAAAAATTAAAGAAAACGTACATAATATCATAAATTTGCCTACTATTTGCATATATTGATATATATATATATATGTTATATATATTATGTATATATAGCTCACATTTTAAGTAATTTTTTGCTTTATTTTTTTAAAACGTATTTATGTAATTATCGTAAGGTTTAATAATTTAATATACTTTTCTTTTACTTAACTGTTTTTTTTTTTTTTTTTTTTTTTTTTTTCACATTCAGGAGTAAAATAACAGTAAGATTGTTATAATAAGCATTTTTTTTACATATGGTGTAATAAAAGGAAAAAAATAAAAATATATACAATAAGTTATAAGCAAAATATTAATGTAAAATTAATATTTATATAAGGCACCTTATAAACATAACATCATTACTCAAACATAGTACAATACAAATGCTAATAGGCCAGTCATATATATATATATATATATATATATTACGATAGTCGTATAAATTAAAAGCTTTATGTTGGTAAACATTTGAGCGTTAATAATGTGAAGGAAAAAAAAAAAAAGAAAAAAAAAAATATAAAAACATAACAGCAATTGTCAAATATTATATAGTACTACATTATTGAGCAGTTTAAAAAAAAAAAATAAAAAAAAAAAAAAATATCTTGTGTTTAACTTTTTTTTTTTTTTTATATATATATTTGTTTTAACATTTTAACATTACAAAAAATAATTAATAATTCATTTTCTGTTTTATGTAAATTTTTTAAATTATCATCAATTTCCAAAAAAAACATTATATATTATTTCAAAACATTAATAATTTTTATACCAATTACGTTTCAAAAATAGCAATACAAAACACAATAATTTTTTTAACAAATAACATAACGCGAATAAAAAACTTTAAGGAAAAATGGGTTAGTTTGAATAAAAAATTATTATACTTAACTTGTATAATTAAGATAATACAACGTGTTAATTAATACATAAAATTGAACATATACATACATATATACGTACATACGAACATATAAACATTTCTTTATGTTTATTTGTGTATACATATTACATATGTATCTATTTAAATATGACTACATATATGTTTAAATATGTTTGTATATATGCCATGAGTATATCAATTGTTTATACGAAAACATTAATAACCTATATATATATATATATATATACATAAATTAATTACATGCTACGTTTATTACGATTATATTCATAGCACGTGTTACATTTTTATTATAATATCATATATTGCTCTTACAACTTATGTTCATATATTCATACAATTATAATAGATTAACATATAGCTTATTGTTATATTTTTATACTTCTAATTTTACCTTTGTTGTTGTTTTAATGAAAAAATAAAATTAAAAAAAAAGTATGTCAATTTTGTTATATTTCAGTTTTATCTTTTAATTCATAAAACATTAATTTTTTTGTGAAAACTTAGTTTTCTATAAAAAGTACTAGCTTTTAATAAAAGCGTATGTTACTCAATTATATTTTTATTAGACCCAATATGTTCATGAACACGTATATATACACATATACATATATACATATATACATATATATATATATATATATACATATTTATTTTGAATTATAGGAAAGGTACACGGATCATTAGCAAGAGCTGGAAAAGTTAAAAATCAAACCCCAAAGGCTGAAAAAAAGGTCAAAGAAAAAAAAGTACCCGTTGGAAGAGCAAAAAAAAGAATGCTTTATAAAAGAAGATTTTTACAAAGTTTTGGTAGAAGAAAAGGACCTAATGCTAAATAATTATTCAACATTATCGGTTTTGACTTAGTTCATAAGTATAGGTGTATATATGTACATGTTTAATATATAGTTTAAATTATTTAAAAAATAATATCATTAAGTTAAGCTAAAACTTTAAGTAGTTTAAATATTTTATATAAAATTATGAATGTATATATATATATATATTACATATACTATTCTAGATTTTTTTTTTTTCTTTTTTTTTTTTTTTCATAACTTATTTTTTTTTTAATATATAACATTTTTTAACAAAAGTGTATAAAAATTAAGAAAATAAGAAAATAATATATTCAAATTAAAAAATAAGAAATTCCTTTAAGGAATAAAACTGTTAAGATCTTTATAGATTAAAAATTTGTTATTAATTATATAATTAAAAACAAAAACATATGGTATAGTGCTCCATAATATATATAAACATATTTGCATTAAAAAATAAAATATAAAACAAGAGCAAAAAATAACTAAAAAAATAAACACAAATGTGAATAAATTACCCAATAGATAGACTTTTTAAAGTTTTTTTTTTTTTTTTTTTTTTTTAAAAGAATTTATAAATTTTTTCTTTTTTCTTCTAATTCCATTAAATTTTTCATTTCTCGTGCTTTAGCTTCATCTACTTTATTAACTTTGGTACTTTCATTATAATTATTGTAAAAATGTAAAGCAAGCACAATAGCTAAAAATATATAAAAACTTACAGAAAAAAATGAAATATTTTTTTCAAATGCTAAAATACTCCAAGGATCTTCAGTTGCATTTGATTCCTTGTTTAGTTTTTCTTTTGATTCTTTTTTTTTGTTTATAGAATCATTAACGTTAGTTTTAGTGCTGATAAAATTTAGTGGTTGAGCATATTTTTTTTTTGAGAAACACGCAATGAGTGTGCTGTAGTTTTTTAACTTAAATACGTGTTTTATCATATTTTTTTACATATACAAATTAGATATTATTAAATAATAACGAGTTATATTTAGATTTTGTTTATAAATATAGAAAAAAACTTGTTTATTCGTTTGGTCGTATGTTTGTTTGTTTGTTCGTTTATTCGTTATTTATCCACTTATTTATTTATCTACTTATTTATTTATCCACTTATTTATTTATCTACTTACTTGTTTATCTACTTACTTGTTTATTTACTTACTTGTTTATTTACTTACTTGTTTATCTACTTACTTATTTATCTACTTATTTATTTATCTATCTACTTATTTATCTATCTACTTATTTATCTATCTACTTATTTATCTATCTACTTATTTATGTATTTATTTTATTTTTTGTTCTTTTGTTTTTGTTCTGTTTTGCGTTATTTTATTTTATTTTATTTTTTTTTATTTTTTTTTTTTTTTAATTTGGCCTAAGGCGAAATTATATAAATAGCTTTAATTAAAAATCTAAATATTATTTTTTTATGTTAACAAAATTTTTTTTTTTCATATAATGTAATATATATAATATATAATGTAACTTTGAGTAAAAAGTATGATCAGTTCTATTTTATGTAATTTTTTTTTTTTATATTTTTAAGAGTTAAAGAACATGGAAGTCAAATAAAGTTAAGATGTGCGTAAAAAAAAAAAAAAAACAAAAAACAAAAAATATATATGTATAAAAAATAGTCCATTTGAAATCGTATTTATATGTATATAAATATAATTTTTTGCAAAAATTATTCAGTTTTATAGTACGAAAGAAAAGTTTTCTTTTACAGAAAAAAAAAAAAAAAAAAAAAAAAAAAAAAAAGCGATATATTTTATGGTAATTGTAATTAAAATAGTTTACTTTTATAAAAATATTGTATTAAAGTAATACTGAAATAAAAAAATAACATTTTTATGTAAAAAAAAAATTCATAACATTTAATTTGAGCATTGTATTAGCATGTATATATATTTTTTATTGAGCGGTGCGCATTATTATGCTAAAACTATGAAAAAAAATAAACAAAAATAAAAAAAAATTGATTACAATTATATAACATAAAAAAAAAAAAAAAATTAATATAAATACTAAAAAAAAAATTAACATAAATAATAGTAAAAATAAAATAAAAAAAAGAAAATTAATATATCAATATTTTTACTTTCAAGATTTTCATAACTAAAAAATCATTAATCTAGTTAATAAAGTCTTAATAAAACCTAAAACCCTTGCAAATCATTTAAAATTAAAATACATAAAAATACATAAATAAAAAAACTATACATAAAAAAATTATAGCAAAATGAAACAGGTGAGAAGAAAAATAAATAAAATTTAACTTATACATATAAATTCATAAATATATTAATTATAAAAAAAAAAAAATAAAAGTAAACTTTAATACATTAACAAACTTGTATTAAATAGTATAAATTTACAGTATAGCGTCCTAATATGAAAGGCGACACTGTTAAATATATACATATTCATATATATGTTTATGATATAACTGTGTATGTAAATGTTATATTATTGTAATTTGCAAATGTGTTAAAATATATCAATAAAAAATGGGCAAAAAAATAACATATTTATTACAACATGCCTAGTCTAAAATAAATAAATACACGTGACATTGCTGTATATTAAAATGTTATATATTTTTTTTAGTATAACAAAAAAAAAAAAAAGAACAAAGCAAATTTAAATTTAAATATGTATATATAAATATATGTACGGTTGCATATATATAAGTATAAAATTTATTTTTATTAGATATATTTTTTTCACATTTTATGATGGCGTCTTATGACTTTTTTTTGTTTTTGTTGGTTATGATGTATATATATATGAATATATATTTTTGCACGAAGCAAAAAAGTTCTAATGCATACCCAAATTAAGTTTATTTATTAAAGTTTTTTTGTTTATAAAATATTATTCATCTGTTTTTTTTTTTTTATTTTGCTTATTTTTATAGGTAACTAACAGAAAAATAAACCAAAAGGTTGAGGCTTTTGATAACAATATTAAAAATAGGGGTAACGTTCCACCATCATTAGTTAAAAAACCCAAAAAATATCCAGTAGGGCCTGTACTTCTTGTAATTTTTCTTTTTGTTGTTATAGGATCAGGTACGTACTTATAACCTTATTATAGTCTTATTATAACCTTATTATTTCTTAATTTTTACATTTTCAATTTTAAGTTTGTTTATTTTTTTTTATTTATTAAATATGTTAATTTGCTTTGTTATATGTTTATATTTAAAAAGAGGAAAGTTGGTAGTTTTTTTTTTTTATATGTTTTCTTTTATTATAAGTTTGTCTCATTTATGTGTTTATACATATATATATATATATATATATATATATATATATATATATATATATATGTATGTATGTATAATATATACAGTTGTGCAAGGCATAAAAATATTTAATTTTTATTTTCTATTTTTTTTTTTTAGTCATAGTCCAAATTCTTAATGTTATACAGAAAAAAGGATACTTTGATTAAGATGCTACCGTTATTTCCCCCCCTTTTTTTTTTTTTTTTTTTTTTTTTTAATTGAGACGTTTTAAAAAAGATAAGCATAAAAAGAATAGCGAGTTGCTGATTTCTAAAAGTGGTTTTATGACTTTGAAAACTGGTTAACAGTAAAATGTAAACTAACAGTAGAAGAAAATGAGTTAAGCCGTTTATGTTTTAAAATTTTATTTTATTTTTATATTTTTATAATTTTTTTTTTTTTTTTTTTATATATATTTATTTTTTATTGCTCCATCGTGTTTTATAAAAATTGTATATGTGTATATTTAAATTGTGACGGTTGTAATGTTTTATATAATGAACATATATTTATAAAATATTGTTTATATTTTAGCTTCATAATTTTTTCTATTTTATTGTTTCAAGAAAAATATGTATTATATTTTATGTCATTCTATTTATTTATTTATTTATTTACTTATTTTTTTTTTTTTTGATGTGAGAGAGAGACATAAATTAAGAACGCAGACATTATACAAATTTTTAAGTGTGTTTTATATTTTGTAAAATAATTAATAACACTAAAAAAAAAAAAAATAAAAAATAAAAAAGACAAAATCGCAAGCTGTTTAAATAAACAAATGTAAAGCTATTTATACAGCTATGTATGCATATACATGTATATAAATTCAATTCACCTGTAAATAATTTATTCATATATATATATATATGTAATTATTTTATACCATTGTTAATTTAATTAGTTTGAATTGTTTACGCAATAAAAGTTAAAACGCAAGAATTCGAAAAGAAATTTACATCAACAAAAAAAAAAAAAAAAAAAAAAAAATAAATAACAAATAAGTGAAAAACTAAGTGTATATATACTTATTTAAACAAAAAAAAACTAAAAATATAAAAGTAGAATATATACAAGTAGAATATATAAAAAAAAAATATAAGAAACAGAAAAAATCTTTTGTTCTTACAGTAAATTTATTATTTTCATTTTTTAAAAATTCCTAGTTTTTAAACTTCCGATTTCTTTTTGTGTTAATTCTCTATATTGTTTAGGAAAATGAATATTTTTTAAAGTGATATTTTCAAAAGCAGTTCTTTTAATTTTGATTACTGGTTGATTAATTTGTTCAAACATTTTTTTAATTTGTCTATTTCTTCCTTCCTTTATAGTAATATTTAAAATACTTATTGTTTTTGTTTGATCTTTTATTTTGACAGTTTCTTCTCTAATTATTTCAATAAGTGCCGGTTGTGTTTTTCGATTATTTTTTATAATGTTTTTTTTATCATTTTCGTTTTTTAAATATACACCATTAGCTATCTCTTTTAGAGCTTTCATTTGAACAGATCCTTCGATATGTATTCGATATGTTCTTATTCGTTGATATTTTGGATGTGTCAGTTTGTTAACCCAGCTGTATTCATCTGTTAATAGTAGCACACCTGATGTGTTTCTATCTAGTCTACCTGAATAATTAAAAAAGAAATAAAAAAAAAAAAATATATATATATATATATATATATATGACAAAAGTTTATATAAGTTAGCATATGATAAAAGAACCTTAAAGCACAAATATGTTTGTTTTTCGCTTTACGTTTCGTGTTTACTGTTTTTTTTTTTTTTTTTTTTTTTTCAATAACATTACTATGTAAATGTAATGACGCAAGTGTAATAATTATATTTTTTTTGACTTATATTAGATAAACGAATTGTGGATTCACATATACATACATACATACATATGTATGCGTCTAAATATATTAGTTACGAACCTACGGACACAATGCGATAACTTTTTAATAACTCATCTGGGAAAAGAGAAAATATGGACAATCTATTTTTTTCATCACTTGTTGTACATATGTATCCTTTAGGTTTATGTAAAACAATCCATTTATTTACTTTTTTAGAAATGTTTTGAACTAATTTATTTATATGAACTAGTTTGTTGTTAATTTTAAGTTTACAGTTTGTTATATTTACATGTGTGCCTGGATTTTTTATAATAACATTATTGATTTTTACATTTCCATCTTCTATAAACTTATCTGATTTTCTTCTTGATATTTTTTTTTCTATAGCTATTAATTTGTTTAACCTAATAATATTTGAGTTCTCATTGCTGTTTGCTGCTGTTAAAATAAAGCAAGCAACATTATTATTACTATGTTGTAATAGTAGTAATATTAATACAAAAATTAATATTAAACAATTAAAGAACGGTTTGTAGTTCGTAAAATAAACATGAATTAAAAAAGTCATTGATTTTTTTTTTTTTCTTCTTTTTTTTTGTCATTAACAATTGCTTGTAATAAAAAATTTTATAATAAAATAGTAATTATTTTTTATTTTCTTTGGAAATATATGTTCAACAAAATAAAGCACAAATACCCATATATATTTAATTATTTTTAATTAAATAAGGAATATCCTTAACCCCAATGTACTGCTTCCTAATTACTGACAAAAAAAAAAAAGTGAGTAAAATAAAAAAAACGTATATATGTTGTATAACTATAAAATAACCTTTTTTTTAATATATAAAACATATCATAAGAATCAAAAAACGAAGAATAAAAGTACATGGTAAATTAAGTTGGAGAAAAAAAAAAAAAAAAAAATGTCATATATATATATATATATATCATACAACTATTTCATAATTTGGTTATACTATTTTATTTTATTTCCTCTATCTATTTAGTATGTGCATTTACAATGCGTTCCTAGTTCCTATGTTATATTTAATATGTTTTGTATATATAAATAAATTTAATTTTATTATAAAAAGTGTATGAAACTAAAAATAAGTTTTTTTTTTTTTTTTTTCTTGTTAACTTTTTGTGTAGTTTGATGAGTTTCCTAATGGGGTAAGAAAAAAAAAGGATAAACTATTGATACGCAAATAAATAAATAAATAAATAAATGAATAAATGAATAAATAAATGAATAAATGAATAAATGAATAAATGAATAAATGAATAAATAAATGAATAAATGAATAAATAATAAATGAATAAAAAATGAATAAATGAATAAATAAATGAATAAATAAATGAATAAATAAATAAATGAATAAATAAATGAATAAATGAATAAATAAATGAATAAATAAATAAATAAATAAAGACATGTGAGTAGCTGTTTCAACTTATAAAGAGAGATGTGTGTGTTTGTTTGTTTGTATGTTTTTTTTTTCTTTTTTTTTTTTTTTCTTTTTTTTTTTTTAAACACCTTTGTGCAGATATAAGACCTAAATGCACATAAATCATAAGGATAGAACTATTAATATCACTATTAGGATTATTTTTATGAACATTATATTTATTTAATTTATTTTGGCAGAAGTTAGTTAATATATTTTTTGCCATTTTTTCTGTACAAACAAAATTATTTATACAGGAACAATTATCAACGAATGTTAATTTTTTTAATATATCATCCATATCAAATGGTTCAGGATATTGAACTGTTTGATTAACCATTTTTAATTTTATATATTCAATTAAAAAAGTAGATAAAAGTGTTTGTATTTTTGGTTTGATAGTACGTGCAGATAATTCTTCATTTTTTGAAGCTAACCAAACAGGTATAATATTATGTGAATCAACTTGTAATATTTTAATTTTTTTTTTTTTTGATAAATAAGTAAGATTATCAATAAAATTTTTTTCTTCTTCTAATACATGTAAATCACAAACAACTGTTTTTATTTTATGTATTTTTAAAAATTCTATAAATTCATCAATCATAAATATAGTTAAAACATAAAAAGGTATATTTAATTGTTTTTTTAAATTTATTTCTAATTGTTTTAATATTTTTAATTTTATATCAATATATCTATGTGTATATTTTTCTTTTCTATTTAAATATGTACATGCGTATAAGTTACATTTTTGTTTACATGCTAGCTCATGTGCATATAAAAGTGACCAATTATCTTCTACTCGGAAATCTCTTGTTAATAATAACAATATATCTTTTTTGTCATTATCTGCATTATCTTCTATATTTACATTGGAGTTATACTCGTTTTTTTTTAATATCAAGGAATTATTACTATTATATAAAAATGAATCTTTATTATTTTCAAAAATAGTTAAACATCGAACTCGTTTTTTTAAAATATCTATTTTTTTTTCATCAGAAATTTCATATATATTTTTTTTTTTATGCGTGCTACTACTAATGATAGTTTTATTACTATTTCTTAAGTTATCTTTTGTTATTTTTTGTATATTATTTTTTTTACTTTTTAATATAATAGTGTCGCATGAAATATTTAACTTATAAGTGTCCTTATTTAATGGAGTTTCTTTAAAAGTGTCAGCACTATGACACTTTATATTTTTGTCACTCACAGTAGTTTTATAACCACTGTTGCTTTTGTCACTCACAGTAGTTTTATAACCACTGTTGCTTTTGTCACTAACAGTAGTTTTATAACCACTGTTGCTTTTGTTACTAACAGTAGTTTTATAACCACTGTTGCTTTTGTCACTAACAGTAGTTTTATAACCACTGTTGCTTTTGTTACTATCTCTTAAAACTGTACCATTATCACTAGTTGTTAAACTTTGCGTTTTATCTTTTTTTGCTATACCCACAAAAGTTTCATTCAAAGAGTTTGTTTTTTTATTTATTACATTATTTGTTTCATATATATTTTTGTATTTACTTGTTATTTGATTGTAATTTTCTTTTAATGGGTTCCTTAAACAAAATTGGTTGTTTATATTTTTTTGCTCCAGTTTTTCTATTTTTTCTTTTGTTTCTATTTTTTCTTTTGTTTCTATTTTTTCTTTTGTTTCTATTTTTTCATTTTTACTATTTAAATCTAAAGTTATTAATTTACTTATAGATGGTAATGGTTTAACAACATATTTTAATTCCTGATTTCCATGAACTTGTTTAATTTTTGTTTCTTCCCGTTTTTGTATATTATTGTCTAATTCAGAATTGTTCTTTTTTTGTTTTGAATATCTGTTGATCGTTTCTTGTAACAAAATGTTTTCATTTATTTTTTTTGTGTCTATTATGTTACAGTTTGTTTTGTCATTTTTATTATTTATTTCATCTTCTATATGTAATGAATATTTTTTTTCTATATCTTTTATATTATTCGTAAAAAGTGTTATTTCATCATCATGCACCTTCGTAGTTTTAATTTCATTCATTTTGTTGCTTTATTTTAAAAAAAATATAAAACTTGTAACGAAAAAATTAACATGGGTTGTGTGTGTGTGTGTATGTATATTTAGCTGTACATGTTAAAAAAAACATAAATAAATGTGTTTTTAACATTTATTTATATTTTTTATTTATTTATGTTTTTTATTTATGCTTTTTATTTATTTATGCTTTTTATTTATGTTTTTTATTTATGCTTTTTATTTATGTTTTTTATTTATGCTTTTTATTTATGTTTTTTATTTATGCTTTTTATTTATGTTTTTTATTTATGCTTTTTATTTATGTTTTTTATTTATGCTTTTTATTTATGTTTTTTATTTATGCTTTTTATTTATGTTTTTTATTTATGTTTTTTATTTATGCTTTTTATTTATG
>CABPSV020000071.1:0-34253 GCA_902459845.2 Hepatocystis sp. ex Piliocolobus tephrosceles
CATTTATTTATTTATTTTTTTTTTATTTATTTTTTTTTAATTTATTTTTTTTTAATTTTTTTTTTAACTTTTTTTTTTTTTTTTATTATCAAATATAGAGTTGCTTTATTAAAAGCTTTCTATATATTTTTTTTTTTTTTTTTTTTTAGCTTGTATCGAAAAAAAAAAAAAAAAAAAAAAAAAGCTGTGTAAATCTATATATATATATATATTTTTAAATGGCTATTTTTTTTTAATGGCTATTTTTTTTTAATGGCTATTTTTTTTTAATGGCTATTTTTTTTTTAAATGGCTATTTTTTTTTTAAATGGCTATTTTTTTTTTTTTTTTTTAATAGCTATATAATTTTCATTGTAAAAAATATCAAAAAGATATATTTTAGCTAGATAATAGTAGGATTTCTATTTAATTTATCAAAAATATTATATTTTTTTATATTAATGTAAAAAAATTATTCATAAAGCTTTAAACAACTGTATAATTAAAAAAAAAATAGCCAATAAATGCATTTGCCTATGAAAAAAAAAATAGTTATATTAAGAAAAAGAGTATACAAAATGCAAGCTTTATATACTTCCAAATTTTAAAATAATTTAATATATAAACACACTTACAACTTAGTTAAATTGAATTGTCCTATAAATGAGTTTATTTTATTTCATCATATTACAACAAAATAAAATTAGAATAATTGTTTAACTTTTCAACTTACATGAAAATTGTAAGATATTGTTCAATTCGATAAAAGTTAACGTAATTATTTGATTATAAAATAAAGTGAAGCACGTATATTATATATATGACAATTCATTAGTTTATATAACTGGTGAATTACTACTATTATTTAAAATATAGAATGTTAAAATGATTGACTGTTTGTTTTTCTAAACGCTGTTTACGTTTTGTATAATTAATATATAGACATAAAAATATATATATATATTCATTTGTTCATTTAATTGTCTGCTACATAAAAAAAAAAAAAAAACCAATAAATATATCCATTCGATTTCTTTCTCGTTGTTATTATTAAAATAGAATAAACAACTTTAAAAAAAAATTTAATAACTTACTACTTTTCTTTTTATAATGAAAATTCCATTTTATACATACACAAGCTTTTAGAGGATAATGGTATAACATGTCCTTCAGTAAGGAAAAGTTACTTTTTTTTTAAATTTTTTTATTTTATTTTTTTTATTTATAATAATTAAATTGACTTATCTATATAAAAATATGTTAATGATTTAAAAAGAGCAATACTCATTTAAATGTTAATCGCCAATGATCAGTGAATGCATTTTGTACATAGCGCATATATAACTTCAAATAATTTTTTTTAAAATACTCATACCTTTAACCGTTTTTTTGTTTATCAAATTACAATCATATAAAATGACATGTTTCAAATATTGTAAACCCCATCAGTTAAAGATTTAAAATGAAAAAAAAAATAAAATAAAATAAAATAAAATAAAATAAAATAAATAACGAAGATTCTTTTTTTTTTTTTTTTTTTTTATATAACATTTTTTTTATTAATAAATAATTTTACATATTTCTATATCTTTAAACTGTTTTTCATTTCATATAATTTTTTTTATTTTATTTTTTTTTGGTAATATTGATTATATAAATGCTATGCTTAGTATATATGAAAGTTGATTTTTTTTTTTTTTTTTCAGTCAGTAACTATTGGTCACTAGCTGTTATTTTATTTTATTTTTTTAAATAAAATGAAACATAAATTAAACAATTTTATTAGAGCAAAAATACACAATTATACTTTTTTTCATTATTCTATTTACTATATTGTTACTGCTTTTATATATATGTTTAAAAACTTTTATACGAAAAAAAAAAAAAAAAACTGTCATTTCCTCTCTTTTTCTTTCCCATCCCATCCCATTCCCATTTACCTTTTCTTTTTTTTTCCTTTTTTTTTGTTTTTTCTTTAATAATTTATCATCTTGAGGTATATAAAAAAGGGCCAAATATTAAAACAATTAAAAAATTACATTTACTAATGTGATATACATGTGCTATATTATACATGCCAATATATAATACATTTGCCTTTTTTCTAATGTCCAAGAATGTTCACATATAATGGATTTATTGAAAGAATATGACGATGATGAGGAGGAATTAGAGAGGTTAGATTCTTGTGAAAATAAGCTAACTGTAAAAAATGAATCTAATGATGCTGAAACAAGTTTAACACATAAAAATGAAGAAACGACTTGTCAAGATATTAATAATAAAAACAAAGACAATGGACATTACCATCAAATAATAAATAAATATCAAATGAGTATAATAAATTCTGCTCCTGATGTAAACACTTATGACTTAGAAATAAAAAATTATAAAGAAAAATTTAAAAATATCGAAAAAAAAATAATGTTCACTGATCCTGCTTTTCATAACATTTTAAATAAACCACAACAAGGACCAAGTATAAATGGACAATATAATTTTTTAAAAAATGCGTATAAAAACCATTATAATGGAAGTATAGAAACAACATATGTAAATAAGAATATGTTTGATTATCAATTTAATAATTTTAATATAACAGGAATGGCTGAAAACCCTGCACTAAGATCTTATTATAAAAATTATCACCAGCGTTATATAGTAGCAAAAAATAGAGATGATTACATTGATAGTAGTATACAATTATCACATGATAAAAAAAATAAAAAAAAAAGAACAATGGATGAAAATGGATCTTTTACTACGATGCAAGAGTATAAAGGTCCATGGTTATGTAAGAATGAAAATAATCAGAATAAAGAAAATAATAATGGTTTATCGAAAGATGAAACAATTGGTGAAAAAGAAACAAGAAGTGATAAAAACAAAGCTCAAAGTGGCATAGAAGACGTACAAAATGATAAAGACCAATCATTAAAAAAAAGAACAAAAAAAAATGAATTCCTAAAATTAGAATCTTGTACACTTGAAGAAGCAATTAAGAAAAATATAGTAAATGAAAAAGATACTATATATAATGATAAAATCGTTTCAACATTACATTATTTTACAAATGATGAATCCAATGATTATTATAACAAATCATGGTTTGATTTGCCAGCAGAATATAAAGATAGAGATTTTATAATAGAAGAAAACTTTCCACCTAAAAAAGAAATTCATACTTATAAAGGACATAAACTTGGAGTTCAAAGAATTCGTTTTTTCCCTAAATATGGAAATTACATTTTATCTGCATCATTAGATAATACATTAAAATTATGGGGTGTATATAAAACGAAAAGTTGCATAAGAACATATAAAGGACATTTCAAAGGAGTTAAAGATGTTTTATTTGATAATGATGGTAGCAGCTTTATAAGTTGTGGCTATGATAATAATGTAATTTATTGGGATACAGAATATGGTAAAATAAAAGGAATTTATAATCAAAAAAAAACACCATATTGTTTATGCTTAAATCCTGATGACCCTAATATATTTTTAGTAGGTGGTGCAACTAATAAAATTTGCCATTTTGATTTTAGAACTGGTAATATTGAATTAGAATATAATGAACATTTACAAGCAATAAATACAATCACTTTGTGTGAAAATAATAAAAAATTAATAAGTACATCTGATGATAAAAAAATTTTTATTTGGGAATATGGTTTACCTGTTGTTGTAAAATATATTTCAGATGCATCTATGTTTTCAATAACATCAGTTTCTGTACATCCTAATAATAATTTTTTTTTATGTCAATCAATGAATAATATGATAACAGTATATGAAGCAACTGGTAAGTTTCGATTATTTTCGAAAAAGACTTTTAAAGGTCATCAAAATGTTGGTTATTCAATTAATGTTTCGTGTAGTAATGATGGAAAATATGTTATTAGTGGGGATTGTAATGGAGGCTTATTTATTTGGAATTGGAAAAAAATGTTAAATTATAAAAATATTAAAGCACATAATAAAGTGTGTATAGACTGTGTATGGCACCCTTTTAATAATTCGATGTTGGCTACAGCTAGTTGGGATGGAACAGTTAAATTGTGGGAGTAAAAAAAAAAAAAAATAATCAAATAAAAATCCGAGTCACATACATGTTGTAATACATGTTATAATACATGTTGTAATACATGTTATAATACATGTTGTAATACATGTTATAATACATGTTGTAATACATGTTGTAGATAAAAATATACACAACATACTTTTTTTTTTTTTTTTTTTTTTTATTTAACTCTAATTTGATTTTGTAATATGTATATTATGCCACAAATCTTTGTTAAAAAATTATGTTTCAGATATCTTTAAATATTAATATTTACTTTTTTTTTTTTTGTCATTTATAAAAAGTGAACACGTATTCACAGTGATACTACTTTTTCATGCTCTTTATATCTTTTTCATTTTTCATACTTTTTTTTTTTTTTTTTTTGTCGAATTTTAACATATTATTTGTGTGCTTTTTACTTCAGTACAAACTTTTCAAATTGTTAAGGAAATAAAAATATAAAAACAGGAAACAAATAAAAAATGAAATTCCACTTGTGACATGCAAATATATATATGCATACACATAAAATTAACGTTTATTTAAAAGATACTACTAATTATTAAAAACATACAACAATAATGACAGTAATAATGACAAAAAAAAAAAAAAGAAATGGTAGCTTACGGAATCTGTAATAAAAAAAAATAAAAAAAAAAAGAAATAGTAGCTTACGGAATCTGTAATAACCGAAAAAAAAAAAAAAAAAAAAAAAAAAAAAACACGTATTAAGTTATTTTGGTGGGTTAAAAACATATACGATAATAAAAAGAGAAAATATGTTTGTACACATCATATATGTGTGTCATCATATATACACAATTGTATGTCTGTTGAAACACAATGATAAACTTATATATGAACGCATTAACATTACATTCGTTAAAAAAGACATCCAGATAATTAAAGATATTCAAATTATCTGTTCGTATTTGGACAACTGTTGAATGGTCATAAATTTGAAAAACCATTAAAAAATGGTGCTTAGTTGGTAGGAATATTCCAACGAATTTATTGGTAACATTGTATTTAATACATGTTTTACTATATTTTTTTTTTATTAAATCATAATTTTTTTTTTGTTTTAAATATTTTTGTTTCTTCGATTTATTTTTGTTTAAATTAAATTTTAAATTTTGATTTATATTTTTTATTATTATTTTTTTTTTTCTATTATTTTTTATAATTATATTGTTACTAATATAAAATTTGTAGTTGATCCCTTTTTTATACTTAAATGAGCAAAAATTATTATTATTATTATTATCGATTCCCATCGCAAACCCGATTTTACCATTATTCAGTATTTTAGTTTTTTCTTTTTTAAGAAAAGATTCGTTTGTTATTATATTTGTCTTTTCATTTTTATGCATGTCTGTATACTCACACATATGCTCATATTCATGATCATTACACAAACTTCCTAAACCGGTTTGAAACAACAGATGTAGCATTTTCGGTTTGTAGCATTTGTTAAAAAAATTATTTGTTTTGTGTCGATTTTTATTCAAATGTATTTTATTATTTTGGTCTACATTAGTTTCTATATCAGTGTCGCTTGAATTAATAGAATAGTTGTCTATATAGAACTGATCAGGTAATTTTTTATTAATTTTTTTTTTATTAATATCATAAGCATAATATATATCATTTAAATTGTAATTTTTCCCTATATACATTTTGTATTTAAAAAAATTATATATGTTTATATTTTTTATTTCAGGTTTTTCATGAATTAAAAATGGATGTAATTTTGTTTGAATAATGTTTAAAACTTTACTGGATGTCATATTTAGATATTTAACTGATTTATACATTTTCGAAAATCTTCCATTCCACACATCTTCAAAAATATACTTCCAATATTGAGTACTTGCTTTAAATGGTAAAAAAAAATCACTAACATTTAATTTATATTTACCTAAAAATTGTTCAGCAAATTTTTTTTTATTTTTATTTACATAAACAATATGTGCGATAAATGTGTTACTAACTAATAGTTTAACACTTACTTTTAGCAGTATTTTGTATTTATTTTTGTTTATACTAGAATTTTCCTTGTATTTTTGGCCCAAGTTTTGTTTATATGTCTGTTTCCATAACAAAACACTTTTTTTTAATGCATAATACGTTTTTAATGTTTTTTTTTTAATTAAATTTTTTTTTAAATCTAAAAAGTTATTGCTATAGTATGTATATTTTTTCTTATTAGCTTTTTTATTTTTTACTTTCCATTGTGATTTCCTTTGTTCTAAATGGGCCAATTGCTTGGAGCGTTTTTTCTTAAGCAGTCGTTCCTTAAATAGTCGTGTTTTACCATGTTTTATTTTCACACTTTTAAGTAATAAATTCATTATTTTTTTTATTTTTACATTTTCTAACATACGACTATATCTATCTATAGAAAATTTGTTTTTTTTTAAAGTAAAATATTTTTTTAATAAATTTGTTTTTATATTTATTGGTTTAAAACTATCTTGCTTTTTTGTATTTTTTCGAGTATTTATTTTTTTATGGTTAGTCCATTTATTTTTCTCATTACATAATTCAATGAACGGAATAAATACGTTATGCATTTTAACAAAATCAGTTTTGTGTGTGATAAAAATATTAAGGGAAAAAAGTTTTTTGTTATTATCACAAGAACTAGTTTGATCATTATCGCTATATCTAGTTATATTACTCTCACAATTAGTATTATCACATTCGTTACCATTCTTATTCATGTTTGTGTCATTACACCCATCAACGACTTTTTTTTGTTTTTCAATTCGATCCTTATTTATTATATAACTTTTACACATATTTATATCTTTTTTTTTTTTTTTTGTATCTACTTCATTAAGCTCGGTTGTTTTTTTTTTCTTTCTTTTTTTTGAAGACCTCCAATTATAAATTAACAAAAAAGGAATATAAATATAATGTTTATTACTTGTAATGTATTTATAATATTTTTTTAAATTGTAAGAACTATCTTTATATATACTGTAAAATGATTTATAGCTAAAGTCGTTTTCATTATAGTATTTATTCAAACAGGATATATCTGAGCAAGTTTTATCAATATTTTCTTCCTTTTGCATATAAAAAATGGAACAACTATTGTCTTCTAAACCTATAGTGTGTTTTCTGTCAAATTTATAATACTTCATTTTTATAATTGTAGAATTTTTTTTTTTACCTGAACGTTTTGATACTCCCTTATTTTTTGTTGGTAATGAAAGTACAGAACCGTATTTTGTTTCTTTATATGGTTTTTTATTACTTGTGGCAGATTTTATTGGTAATATATAATTATTTAGGTATATATTTTTTTTTTGCAACTCTATAAATGCAATTTTATTTTGTATAAAATTAATACTATATACACTAGCCATGTGTAGATAGCCATGGTTATTTTTTTTAATGATTTCTAAAATATATAACATATATTTATAAATATTATTATTATTACTATGATTGCTATTATTGTTATTGTGAAGTTGGATGGTATTATTTACCAATGTTAATACCGTCATATATACATTTGTGGGAAATTTGTATTTTTTTAAAACTTTACTTAGCATTTTCATTATACCTTTAATATTTGTGTACTCTAATTTTATTAAAAAAAATAAAAACTCTGTAAATTTTATTATATTATATTTTGGGTATATTAAGGTTGTCAGACAAACTAATATATCACTTTCTATTAAATTAAATAGACGTACTTCTTTTTTAAAATATAAATAATAAAGAAAAAATAATAACACCTTTAATTCATTCGTATTATATAGTAAATTATATACGATCAAAAATGTTAGCATGTCTTTTTGGTATTTACAGTTGTTGTGATATTTTAATAAATAATAAACAAAAAGAAAAAAGTATTTTTTTTTTCCATAAAAATTTTCTTCTGTCGTGATTAAAAAAGAAAAATCGCTTTTTTCATTTATGCCATAAATGTCAACTGGGTCAGTATATGCGTTAGTTATTGCACATGAAATAGTACCACCATAAGAAATAGTACCACCCTCAGAAATAGACACACCATTTGGAATAGATGAAACAATATCGCTAGCTACATCACTAAATACGATACATGAGTTTTTTTTTTTTTTTAAACACTTTAATATATCATCACGATTGGTAACATTAGGATGTCGGTATAAATAGTTTTTTTTTTTAGTTTTAATTATCCGTTTGTTATTAAAAAATGTATCTATATAATACTTTAATTTTATTTCATTTGAAATTAGATCATGTGTTTTTTTTTTTTTTTTGTTTACTATTACTTGTGTATTTAGAGATACATGCAAAATATTTATTTTTTTATTATCGGTGTTGGTATTACCATTAACACATGTACTGATAGTATTGTGTACATCTTTTTTTATAACATGATCTATTTTTTCTAAATTATAACTATTATTATTTGAAATATGTTTTTCTCTGTTCATAGTTACTATTATGTCATTAAAAAAACAAAGACACTTACTAAACGATTGTACATGTTTACTCGAACCTTGTGTTAATTCATAATCATCATTATATATACATAAATTTTTATACATATTTAGTATATTTATACATACATTTTTTTTGTTTTGTATAAATGATAAAACAAAATAATATTTAACAATGGTTAAGTCTTTATTATCAAAAATTGTAGGGTAATATTGATATATATTTTTTTCACATACATTGTTAATATATTTTTTGGTTAAAAAAAAAACAAATAGATATAATATAATTATTTTACCAATATTTGTATAGTTTCCATTTTTAATAATAAATATAATTTTAAAACACATTTCTTCTATTGACACATGAGAAATACTTTTATAAATCATATAAAAATATGTTAAGCTAACTGCAAAATGGTAACTATTTTGTTCATATATAAAATAATTATACTTTTTTAACAATTCATTAAATTTTTTTATAAAAAATGGAAACATATAAGAATTAAAATAAAATAGTAAATTTATATTTTCCATTACTAAATTTTCTACTTTTTCTTGTATTAAACTGATTAAATTTGTCGGTAAAAATGAGAAATAAGATTGTGACCATACATCTTTTGGGGGTATATTTATATGACTGTTTTTATTAGAACAACTGTTTGAACTATTACTAACTCCGTTTTGTATATTATTATATTGATATAACAAATAAAACATATTCAAGTTTACATAAAATGGTAAGGTAATTAAGCTACCATTAAAATAATAATTTTTTTTAATTAGCTCTAATATATGTGAACATTTACGAAATTCTAAAAGCTCTAATCTTATATTATTATTTTTTATAAATATATGAATTTTTTTTATTAAGTTTGTTATTTTATTATTTTGTTTTGTATTTATATTCTCATCATTAATATTGTCTTTGTTTGTATTTTCGCCTCTGTTTGTATTTTCGCCTCTGTTTGTATTTTCGCCTCTGTTTGTATTTTCGCCTCTATTTGTATCTTTGCCTCTATTTGTATCTTTGCCTCTGTTTGTATCTTTGCCTCTTTCCATATCTTCACTTCTTTCCATATCTTCGCCTCTTTCCATATCTTCGCCTCTGTCCATATCTTCGCCTCTGTCCATATCTTCGCCTCTTTCCATATCTTTGCCTCTTTCCATTTCTTCGCCTCTTTCCATATCTTCACCTCTGTCCATATCTTCGTCTCTGTCTATGTTACTTGTACTACTATTTCTGCTAATATCTGCTATGCAGCTACTGATATTGTTATCTCCCACGTAAGAACCATTATACACAAGTGGTAAACTTTTGTCACTACTATACATATTATTAGCAGAAAGGATGATGTCACTTTTTATGAATATTTTATCCATTAACGAAAAATACATTAAAATGTTAACATAATTAAATAATATAAACAAATACAGATATGACAATGAATATAAAACTATATCTTTACTGTTGTTACATTGTTTTCTCTTTATATCACAAATTAAAATGTACAAGTCTATGTTTTTATTTTCTATATACATACCATTTGAATCAATCCATGTATTTTTATTTTGAAAAAAAATATCATAGTGGTCCCTTTTTTGATGAAACTGACAAATACTGCTGACTGTTTTGTTGTACACGTCTCCTAATAGACAAGACAAAATCCCTGTATTGGTTAAAAAGTTAAAAAGCTCGTGAATAGTCGTTTACATACATACGTACATAAGTAACTAAGTAAGCGTATGTATAGCTATATAAGTGAGTATGTAAAAAAAAGGTATACTCTTTTAATAGGTAACACTTAAATTTTATAAAATAAATATAATAAAAAGCACAATAAATAAGGGAAAAAAAAAAAAGAAAAAAAAAAAAAAAAGAAAAAAAAAAAAAAAGTACATATACATGTACAAAATGGAGATATAAGTGTCGTCATACCTTTGTGAGCATTTTCTATTTCGAAGAGAGACAAAATGGTATAATACCTAAGAATTTGTATTGAAACAAAATGATGGAAAAATAGTTTAGTTTTATCTCCCTTTTTATTTTTATCATAAATTTCAATACAACCATAATTAGAATACGGTGAATCCATTTTTATATTATAATATGTTTTTGATTTTTTTTGTAAAAATGTTTTTAAATTATAATCTTTTTTAGTTTGTAATTTATTGATATATGTTTTATATGGATTATAAAAAGTATGTTTATTAATAGTATATATTTTTTCATTATTAAAATATGATAATATATTTGAATTATCTAAATAAAAATAAAATTTGTTATTAAAATTATTTAATATATTGATAAGAAGTGCTATAAATTTATATACCCATAAATATAAAACCGAATTAAACAAATTAAAAAATAATACAATGTTGGTATAAAGTAATAATAAATGGACCTTTATTATTATACTTGTTGATAATGTTTGGAATTTAAGATTATATGTGCGTATATCACTATTATTACTATTATTACTACTATTACTACTATTACTATTATTGTTACTACTACAATTTGGAACCAAATTCATAGGTATATATGATACTTTCTTATTAATAAACGTTTTATTAATTATTAATAGTTTTTGCTTTTTTTTATATTTATATAATTGTTTTACCTTTTTTTTATTTAGTATATTATATTCTATATATTCCTCCATACTGCTTTTTTTTGTTGGAGATTCTTTTTTTATTTTATTCTTTGCTGTATGCACAGCTTTTTTGGGGAAGTTTGTTATTGTTTGGTTTGGTTCATGTCCATTTGGTACAGGTTGATTTTTGTAATTTACGTTCATATTTTCGTTTGCATTAATACATGTATCTGTAATTGCTTGTTTGTCTGTACTTCTACGCGTGTCTATACTTGCGATCACATCCGTCTTTATGATCGTATCTGTAATTTTATTTCCACTTTTTAATGAAGTCGTATCATTATAATGTGACGAAAATGAACTTGTACTATCGGTTTCTAACGAATTAAACAATGGTCCTCTGTCTTTTTCATGTATCAATTTATTATTTTCTTCATTATATTTTATTACTGATTCATATAAATTTATATATTTTTTTTTTTTAATATATAGGACATTTTGAGCTATATTTGTACTTTTATACAGCTTCATAATATTACATAAAAAAAGGTGAAAATAAGAATAAAATTCATATTTTTCGAGAAAATACTGTTCATAACTATTATCATCACTAGCAAATATATAATTAAAATGAAAAATACTCAAATAAATATTTCTTTTTTCTATATAAATAAAAATATCGTTAATATGATTATTAATACTGTATACATCAGTAAAATTTTTATTAATAATTTCGTTTATATATTGTCCACTTGTTTCGTTTATATATTGTCCACTTGTTTCGTTTATATATTGTCCACTTGTTTTGTTTATATATTGTCCACTTGTTTCGTTTATATATTGTCCACTTGTTTCGTTTATATATTGTCCAGTTGTTTTGTTTATATATTGTCCACTTGTTTTGTTTATATTCTGTTTGCATGTTTCTTCTTTTTTTGTAAGAGGTTTCCATGTTTTACTCTGTTCTGTTTTGGTAAAAAAACTATTATTTTGTTTATGGTCATTCTGATAGATATGTTTATAACCAATATTATAACTGTTATTATGAATGTTATTATTATTTTTATTTTTTATACCTGTTGTTGTACTAAAATTATTTGGAATAACATTAACATTATCATTGCTAATGATGAAAGTATTTTCGAAATTTGTTTGTTTTTTTATTTGGTTAAAATTATAATATACTCCTTCATTATTCAATATAAGGTCAATTATGAATAATATTTTTTGAATATTATGAAATGATAATATAAAAATGTTGTTTAAAATATAATTAATATTTTTAATAATTATGTTATCTATTATTTTATTTTTGAAATACTTTTTATTTAATTCGCTATTAATAATAATTAGAGATAAAATGTTATAAATTATTATTTCTATAAGTTCATCATCTAGTTTTCTTTTTTTTCTTTTTTTTTTTAACTTATTACTTTTCTCAATTTCTTTCATTATTCTCTTGTCTTTATCTTGTCTTGGTCTTGTTTTTTTTTTTTTTTTTTTTTTTTTTTTTTTTTTTTTTTTTTTTTTTTGCGCACTATATTAAATCATTAGCTTATGTACTACCCTTGATAAAAAAGAAAAGAAAAATAATTAAAAAAAAATGAGTTCACAAGATGGCAATACCCATTTAAACACCGTGTATCAAGAATTTAATACATTAAACCAATTTTTAAAAGAACTAAATGATAAGATAAAGACAGGTAATAATGATAACTACACCTATATATATGACAGTTGTCTAGAGAAGGTAGATAACATGCATAATAAATACTATACTTGGTCACACAATGAAGAAGATTTAAATGATGAGTATATGGAATACCTATTACTTAAGTTTGTTATAAATATAAAATCATTTTTAAGAAACAATTTTTTAAATATTGATGAAAGTTTAAATGCCTTAAAAAATAGAAATAAAAAATTAATGGAGAAATTAAAAACGGGATTGGAAAATGCAGAAAATCAAGAAAACTATATAGAAGAGTTAGAGAAGAGTTTACAAATTGAAAAAGATAAAAATAGGAATAATAAAAATTTAGTTGAAGAAATAAATAATTTGAAAACAGAAAATAAAAAATTGAAAAATATAAATAAACAATTAGAATTAGTTTCATTGAAACAAATGAACGAAAATAATAAAATAAAAAATAAATTAGATAAACATTTGGTAAATGAAGAAGAAAAAAAAAATAAAATAAAAAATATAAAAAAAAAAAATAAAAAAACATATTTATATAACGTTAATAATGATAAAAATAACTGTAATGATATTTATGATGCCACTAGTGACAATTGTGACAACTGTGATGGCAAAAAAAAATCTTATAATATATTAAATAAAAGTATGAGTGTTTTACTTAAAGAAATTAATTCAAATTTCCAAAATAGTAAACAAGATAACTTTTTATGGAATACAAAAAGAAGCTATAGTTATAATTTTTTAGACACCATTAAAAGTACCATGTTAAGTGAAGTAACTACAGCACGTAATGGGTGCTTCAGTTATAGCCAAACTATGAATGAACACACTAACAATGGACACACTAGCAGTGAAAACATTAGCAGTGAAAACACTAGCAATGAAAACACTAGCAATGAAAACACTAGCAATGAAAACACTAGTAATGAACTGAATAGTGATAATCTATTTAAACGAATAAGTAACAGTACAACTAGTTTAATAAAATATAATAATGTTATTCAAAACCAGCAAATACAAAAATATGAAACGCTCGATCGTTATTTTAATGATTTTAATACATCTTTAGTTAAAGAAAACATAAAAAAAAAAACAAATAATGACAACTACAGTGATCATAAAACTGTTAATAAAAAAAATAATAAAAATAGTGATAATAGTAATGTTGATGAATTCACTCATGTGCGTAATAATAATAATGTTGTATGTTCAAATATAGAAATAACAAATAAAAAGATTAATGCAGTTGCAAAGGATAGAAATGAAAAATCGAGTAAATGTAAAACTAGTATTAAAAAAATTGACGATGTACATAAATATCGTATTATCCATAGAAGTAACTCAAATTTCAGTAACACGAAGTTGCTTACGGATGTAAAGAAAACACTAAGTAATATATTCAAGTGAAGAATGTAAAATTACAATATTATATAAAAAATACAAACCATTTTACTTGTTTATTTATTTAGTTAGTAGTTTATTATAAGAAAGTTTCCAAAAGCAATAAAATGCTAGTGCATAAATAAATAATTATACGTACTTATATATAAACAAATATGTATACATACATACATACATATATATATATATATTTTTTTTTTATAGGAATTAATCGAACCTTTTTAATGAACAATATTCTCAAAAAACAAATGCAAAAATATGAAAAGAAAAAAAAAGGGAAGCGCAGAACCCTATTCAAATATCAAGTAAATAGTTTTATATTATATTATGTATTGGTTATGTACTTTATTTTTTTACTTTATATATGTTACAAAATTAATATCTTTTAAAACTAATTGTAGCATAAATATGATTGAATGAACCAAAAAGAAACCATAAAATCACATTGTTTTAATGATAAATAAAAGCACAACTTGATGAATCAATGTATTTATATATATTAATTAGCATACTAACACATATGTACATATAATCATATATACATATGTGTATATGTATATATATTTACTGTTGCAATTTTTTACTAGATAATATAATACACCACTCCAACGAAATGGTTGTCCATACTATACATATCATTGCGTGACAATATCATAAAAAAAACAAACGAACAAGTACTATTTTTCTTTTTATATATTATTCAAGCATGCATATATTTATATATATGTACTATTTTTTGTCTTTTATTATTTAAATTAACACATATTATGAAAATATTAATTCATAATAACACACATACTTTTTAAAAATACCATACTGACCTTTTCAAATAATCATAACTCTTTTAATGTTTTAAACATGTACACAATGTACATATATATATATACATATGTACATATGTAAGTATTTAAAATTTTTTTTTTTTTTTTGTATACACACATATTAATATAATTTAATATTGTTATTTTTAATGAAGAATATTTTTATGTCTACTATAATTATATTCTGTGTTTTTGTTCTGTTAACGCTTTTTATAGTACTCTTTAAAATATATTTTTTTGATTTTTCTTTTTTTTTAAACCATTCTACATCTTACATTTCTCCTAGCTTTAAAAAACAATATATATATTATACTTTTGTAACTAAAAAATAAAAGAATTCTGCATATTATTTCTTACTAGGCATGTTAATATAAGTGTATATATATATATGTATGCTTATGTATATATGAACATATTAACCTATTTTTATTTCAATTTTTTAGAAAAGTAAAATTAGTTCAGAGATTGAAAATGGTGGTTGTGAACTGCATGTCATAAACAACATGATAATAGTATGGTTACGTATATACATATGTATACATATTCGAAAATGTGTTTATTAATATATATATATATTTGTGTGCGAAAAAGAAGAACAATTTGTTTTATTATTGTTTAACATGGAAATCTTTAGTTAGTAAATAATACATTATATATACACATATATACACATGTTTAATCCGATTTTTTTTTTTTTTTTTTTTTAATTTAGGAAGATTACAGGTGTATAATTAACTCTTTTTATCAATGTATAAAAGAGGACATACGAGTTATTATCAAAAAAGATGATAACATAGACTTAAGCATTTTCTCTAATTATTTTAAAAAGTTATAAATTAATTAGCTATTCTATTTCATTTTTATTAGGAATTTATTTATTTGATTTTTTTTTTTTTTTTTTGACCAACTTATAAATAATTTTTTTTATTTTTTATTGATTTTTTTACCTTACAGTATAACAAAAGAAATACGCAATGAAAACCACGTCATAAAAAAAAAAAAAATTGATAAAATCACACGGAAGTATTTGCACCAAATAGATTCATACACGTAGGATAAAAAGAGTTTTTTTTTGTTTTTTTATTCGGCATATTTCAAAAAACGGGAAATATATATATGTATACTTTTTCATTTTTTTGTTGTTCATCCGGTTTCACCACCGTTTATCTGAGTATGTATGAATAGTATATATATTACTAACTTCCGCATAACATATAATGGTAGCTCATGTGTTGTATATAGCTTGCATGTTCAAACATTTTGATACATTTTTGAGTAAACGTGTAATTGTTTTATTCGATAATTATTATTATTATTATTATTATTATTATTATTATTATTATTATTTTTTACTTTTTATTTTTTTTTGTTCAGGTTAAAAGGAGAAAACACTTTTAACAATAAGTCAAAAGAAATAGAAAAAAAAGATATACAATTTAGTTTAAGTGTTAGTAAATATAATTCATTTGACTTACGTAAAGTTTGCAGAAATAATAATAGACAATCTTCTAATAGTGATAATGATGAACCAACCTTTTTTAATAATTACAAAAATAGGAACCCAAGAATTATTGATAGATTAAAAGAATTAAAAAGTAACATATCGTTTTTTAAAATTCATGATTTTATTAATTTTTCTAATAAACAATAAATATTTGTTTTTATCTTATTTTTTTTTTTAACATACATTTTTCTCATTTTGTTTTAGAATTTTACAAACTACGTAGGTTACTTTTACTTTTAGTATTAAATATTATACTATTTTTTTTTTTAATAAATAAAAATAAGTAATATATTATCTTATATTATTAAGATGTATTATGCACAATTTTTTTTTTGTGTTTCTTGCACATGCATTTGTTATTACTGTGTTTTTTAGTTTTTTAAGTTTGACACTTGTTATGAATCAGTTATAAACAAAACAAAAAAGGAATCGTATATATATGTATATATATGCTTATTTATATTTCGGATTCAAAATATAACGAAACAAAAAATAAAGAGAGGTGCACAAAAGAAATGATTAAATAAAAAAAAAATATATATGATATATATTTATGTATATATATATATATATTTTTTTTTGTCAAATATTATAATATTGCTTTAATTTACGTATATAAAACAATTTAACGATATACAAAAAAAAAAAAAAAAAAAAAAAAAATATCTATAACATAAAAACATACAAAAATTGAATAAAAAAAAAAAAAAGGAAAGTATTATTTTTATGTATTTGTATCCTATTGATATATATCATTATGGAAATCCATATTGTCGTTTTTAATTTCCTCTTCTAAATTTTCTGTAGGTTCTTCGTCATTGTTGTTAACAAAATAAATAAGGGAAGCAATATATAATTGAATATTTATGAAAAATGATAATATGTTTTCTACTTTTATAAACGTCGGTATTATATGCTGTTAAAAAAAGGTTATATATAAATAAATATATATATATATATATATATATATATATATATATATAGCTTATAAGTAAAAAAAAGCAAAACGAAAGATGTTTTTTGTTTATAATGTAGCATAATATGTAACTACTTATATAAATAGATGCATATTATGCTCTAGTAAATAGTTGCCTGTAAAATATCATTACATTTGATTGTGGTAATTATCATGTATATATACGTATATGCACGTATGTACGTATTACCTTATAATGTTTAAGAAATAGATCCTTCGAAACCATACCAAGAGAAATATGTAAAAGTATCGGAAACAAAGTTAAAACAAATGTGGATACTTCCATTTTTTTTTTTTGATCTTTTTTGAAAGTTAAAAAATGTGCAGTTAGTAGTATATTCACAGCTACGGAAAATAGTCCCATTTTCGATAAAAATAATCCTATACAGGTTATTGGAAGCATTAATGTGGTTATATTGATAATTTCTAAAGCGCCCTTCCTATAAATAACACACACACACAAGTATATATATATATATATATATAGAACATTTTTAACAATGTGTATTGTAAAAACCTTGAACTTATATATTGCATGTGCAATAGCGGATGAATAAGCCATTTGTTTTGTATGTATGTACGCTTATCGGTTTATTTTTTTTTTTTTTTTACTTCATTATACACCCATGTATGTAAGTATGTGTACATACTCACATATATACATGCAATTTTTTACGTACCATTTAAAAATACGAAAAGGGTAATATTTACTAGCTGATAATTCATTACTTAGTTTTTTCAGAAGTTGTTCTTTAATTTTTTCTTCTATATTGGAATTTTTTACATAATCAACTGATAATTCGCTAGTATAATCATTTTTTCTAAAAATATGAAAACCTTGTTTTTTTTTAAAATCATGTAAATTTCTTTGAATTAGTTTTTGAATAATAAAAAAAAATGTGTCTTTATATTTTAATTTAGTTTTAATATCAACACAAGATTTAATAAATTCTTCATGTGCTTTAACTAAATCTTTGTAACTGTCATTATCTGTTTTACCTAACATGTTTAGGTATATTTTTTCTTCTGTGTCTAAATAAAAAGAATGAAAAATTGGGCTTAATATTTAAAAAGGAAATAATTATATGTATATGGGCATATATGTATATAGTTATATATGTATATAGGTATATATGTGTATATGTATATATACACGTACGTATGCATTTAAGCATATATGTACTGTTGACACGGCAACATTTTTTTTTTTTTTTTTTTTTGATTCTTTTTTAAAAAGGTACTAACTCAAAACATATTTATTAGTTTCATTTGTAAAAAAATTCGAAATGAAAGAAAATATTTCATTTTTAAACTCTCGTGATTGTTTAATTTTAGGTTTATAAAAATAATTAACAGATTGAATTTTTCTTACGTAATTTTGATTATTGTTTATGTTATGCACAATTTTATATTTGTATTGAAAGCAGTTACAATTTTTTATCAGTATGATTAATAAAATCAATTTTTTTATCATTTTACATATATGTATGTATACACAAATTGACTTGGTGTTTTTTCCACTGTTTATGAATCTATATTTTAGCCAAAAAATATATATGATTATATATATATAAATATATATATGTACATATATGTATATATGTAATGTGCTAGTTTTACACTATAACTTAAAATTATTAAAGTGTATGATTTACTCACATTAAGTACTTTTCTTTTATTTTGAAAAAATTTATGACAAAAAATAATGGGAAAGGTTATATGTTTATCTGGAAATGTTGATATTACTAATGTAGAACACACGTTATATGACTATTTTTGTGTTGCGTGCAATTGTGTCACATTAATATATATATATATATATACGAGTAAATCGACACATGTTTTTTTTAATTATTTTGTTAAGAATGGTCATTTATTTTTTTTTATATTTTTACAAACATAAACGTGTATACAAGAAGTATATACATGTATAAAATACATTTATATCCATATATTTTTTTACATATTAATAACAATTTTTACGTTTTTTTTCTTTTTTTGATATATGTTATAAAACATGTTTACAACTCTTGGATTTTTTTTTTTTTTTTTTTTTTTTGTTTTCTCTTATTCCTATAATCCTATTTTTTAATATGCAATAATGCTTTAAATATATAAGGATGTAAAAAGTAAATAGCCAAAAATAAAGTAATATAATAAAATATTAAGGGACATGGATTAATAAATGAATATACTTCATATTGGATAAAATCAGTTTGGGATTGAAATGTATATATACATATATATATATATATATATATATATATATAATATTGCGAGTTAGTATAAACTTGTGTTTATTTTTTCGCATGTAAGCGTATATTTTACATATATATACAGAAGTTTACAAATTATTATGAACCCTTAAACATTAGTGATATATAATTAAAGTAAACTAGCGATATACAAATTAAAGTAAATACAAATATATATATATATATACACGTATATAGGCACACACAAACTCATACCCATTTTTGGCTTATATATGAAAATTAAAAATGAAAAACAAATATTCAGAAAGAAAAAAGTATTCAATCCACAACTTGGTAAAATACATAAATGAACAGAAAAAAGGAAATTCCAAACAAACTGATCAATCAGAATTTAATTGTAATGAAACAGAAAATACTTTTGAACAAAGTGAAGAAAAAAATAATAGTAAAGTGAAAAAAAATAAAAACACAAAAAAAGAAGATAATGTTATTAATAAGACGAATGATGATATATATTGCAAAATACTTAATAAAAAAGAAAAAAACAAGTTTGATAACTACAATGGCAATGAAGTCACACATGCTCAAGATGTAGATGGTGATGATGAGCATGATAACGTACGTGCTAGCGAATGTGATGTACTACAAGGTAGTGGGAGTGACATTCTTCAAGAGTGTACAAATTACTATAGCGACAATATGGACATAACACAAAACAATACGAATGAAATAAAATTATTTATGATTGATTATCATGAATGTCAAAATAAAAAATGTTCTTGTAAAAAATTGTATCGTTTTAAAAAAATAAAAAGAGTTCAAACAAATAAAAAATTTAAAGGTATAGTTTTAACTCCCTTTTGTGATAAATATTTTTCTATTAACGACAAAAACATTATTGAAACACATGGTTTGTCAGTTATTGATTGTTCTTGGAAGTCTATAGACTTAATAAAAAAGGTCAAATATTCAAACCAAAGAAAATTACCATATATAATTGCAGTTAATAGCATAAATTATGGAAAACCATATAAACTATCATGTTTAGAATCATTAGCTTTCTGTTTATATATATGTAATTATAATAAACAATGTATTGACATATTAAATATTTACAAATGGAGTATTAATTTTATAAATGTAAACAAGGAACTATTAGAAAAATATAAATTATGTTCAAATCATGACCAAATTAAAAATGCAGAAAACGATTTTTTAACTAATTTACGTAATGAAAGAGAGGAAAAAAAAAAAACGGACCAGTATGCAGTTATATACGAGGACGATTATATATGATCCGTTATGCATGCATATGCATATATATATATATATATATATATATGTGTATGTATGTATGTATGTATGTATATACCTGATCTCTTCACCTTGTGCATCCCCCTCATGTTATTCATTAGTTTTTTTACTTATTTACTTACTTGTTTAAAGTTATTTTTATATCATATTTTTTTATCTGTTTTTTTGTTCATTCGTCTGTCCGTCTTTCCGTCCGTTTATTTATTTATTTATTTATTTATTTATTTATTTATTTTTTTTTTTTTTTTTTTTTTTTTTTCATTATCCTACGGGAGACATACCTGGCTACACATAATTTGTCCAATCATATTTGACATAAGCGCTTTTAAATTGTTCTACCGTATCTACATATTTTTGAAAATTTCGAAAGTACTTATAAAGTTTATCTTTTTTAAAAAGGTCTGTAAAAATACATTGACACATGTTTATATAATTATAATTATTTTCTATAACTTGTATATATGTTTCACCTAGTGCAAAATTAATAGATACATAAGGTATATTTTTAGGTATAATATTATATGGTGCATATTTATTTGTAGTAATCATTAATTGTTTATTTTCTCTATATAAAGAATTTATATCTTGAATATTTTTTTTAAAATAAAGTTTCGCTGTTTCTAGTAACTCAACGGGTATAACATAACAATTAATATATGTATGTTTCGCTTTTCGCGTAAATACCAACTCTATACTTTTATTAAAACAGTTATTAAATTCAATAAATATACATGTTTCATTAGATGCTTCTAACATTGCTATTAATGATTTCATATGGTTCCTTATATCTTCAATTGTTTCAATATCTGTATTAGTTACACTTGTGGTATGTTTTATAGGAGATATAAATAATTGTTTTTTTAAAAATATATTTTTATAATTATAATAACATATATATGACTTTTCACTAATGCTTATAATATTTAATTTGTTCAATTTGGAAAAGGAGTTAGAATCTAGGCAATATTTACAATCTACTAAATTTTTATTTAACGCATTTTTTAAAAGTATTTCTTGTTTTTTTTCACTAATCCTTTTTTCTATTTTTTCTGTTAATTTGGTCGTATTTGAAGGGCAAGTTAATTCTGGCGGGCTAGGAGAGGAATTACTGCTTTTTTCATCACTATTTTTTTCTATGTTAATCTTTTTCTTTTGTTTGTCTCTTTTTTGTTCGTGTTCGTATCCTTTTTCGTACTCATACTCTTTTTCGTGCTTATACCCTTTTTCGTGTTTGTTTTTTACTTTTCTATCCGTTTCTTCCAACTCGAGCGTTTTTCGTCGTTTTTGTTTGTGCCGCTCCTCTTGTCTGTGTTCCCTATCATATTTGTTTAGTTCACTTTTTGTTTGATTTTTTTTCTTATCTTCATGTTTTGCATCATCCCTGCGTTTTTTTTTTTCTTTTTCATATGAAGACGTAGAACTGCTACTACCATATCCTTCGTTTAATGAAGGACCCTGTTTAGTTAAAGAATTATGTGAGAGTCTTACTCCTTTATTTTTTATTGATTCTTTATATTTATGTTTTAATAAAAATTTTTTATATTTTACATCATAACATTCTTTATCATTTATTTCATCATTTTTTAATTCACGTATAGATGAAGTAATATCTTCCCCATTCATCCCTTTTATTCTACTTACTCTGTTTTTATTATCACATTTTTTATTATCACATTTTTTATTATCACATTTTATTATATTTAAATTACTATTATTACTGTCATTGTTGTTGCTACTATTGGTGCTACTATTTTTATTATTATTATTTTTTAAAAAATTTAAAAAATTATTTTTTGCAAATTCATAAAAATCGTCAGTAGTATTACTCATTTTTGTGGGTTGATAATGTAAACGAAAAAAAGAAAAAAAACAAAAAAAACAAAAAAAACCAAAACAAGAAAATTGCTATATAAACAAAGGGTAATAAGTCAAGAATATGAATGATACAAATTAATTAAAAACATGCATGTACGTACATACTTACGTAGGTTTAAATATATGCATGTATTAAATAATAATAATTCAAATTGATGGAATTTTTTTATAGGCTTCGGACATATATATTTTTCCACATATACGTACGTACGTAAATGTAAATATGTATAAATATACAATACTATTTAAAGTAGCGATTTTATATTTATAATATGTTTAATTACTAACGTTCGTCGAGCGATTTAGTAATATCAAAGTAAAAATGAGAAAAGTGAAAAAAATGAAAAAAAAAAATTATTTATTTAGAAAATGTCGAAGTATATATTGTTTAAAATAGCATGACAAAAGTAAAAAAATAAAAACGCAAAATGAAACAAAACGAAAAAAAGCAAAGAAAAACGAAACAAAAATAAAACGAAACGAAACAAAACGAAACAAAACAAAACGAAACAAAACGAAACAAAACGAAACAAAACAAAACGAAACAAAACGAAACAAAACAAAACGAAACAAAACAAAACGAAACAAAAATAAAACAAAACAAAACAAAACGAAACGAAACGAAACAAAACGAAACAAAAATAAAACAAAACGAAACAAAACAAAATGAAACAAAAATAAAACGAAACAAAAACAAAGCGAAACAAAAACAAAAACAAAACGAAACAAAAACAAAGCGAAAAACATACAAACGATTAGCTTCTTTTTTTTATTATACTATAGTTTAGCATGTGAAAAATAATTTACTTAAACAATAGTCACTTATAAGTGTATATGTATCTATATACGAACGTTGTGGTAGGAAAATCAAAAAAAAAAAAAAATTATTATTAAATTTTAGCTGGAACATGTAAACGTTAACAAAACCCTAAGACATATTAAAAAAAAAAAATAAAATAAACAAATAAATAAATAAACAAATAAATAAACAAACAAATAAATAAATAAATGAACAAATAAATAAATAAACAAATAAATGAACAGATAAACAAATAAACAAGTAAATGAACAAACAAACAAATAAATAAATAAATAAATAAATAAAATGATCATTACTCGTTTCATTTGAGTCTTCAAATTTATGTTAAAATAAAAAGTCTAATTATTATCATCCAAATCGCTTGCATTTATTTGAAAGTGCTGAAAGAAAAAAAAAAAAAGATAAAAATAAAAAAACAGTTTAATGTTAAAATATTGAGAAAAAAATATTATTTTAAAAAATAATATGTAAAGTGGGTGTTAGTTGAAACATTGTTACACCGTAGTATAGTATAAAGTATCTCATGTTTAGCAATATATTTACGAATGTATGTATGGCTGCGTGTGTTTTTTTTTTTCCCTCTTACATTAATAAATGGGTTATTATTAGATTTAATCCATTTATTAGATTCTCTTTTGGACATTTCTAAAATTGACTTTTTAATTTTGTCGGGGAACTGTACTATGTCGCCTAAAATTTTAAAAGGAAAAAAAAAAAATATATATATATTAAAAAATGCAAAATGTTACAAAAGTATGTAGTCACATTATTATGGTACACATATATATATATATATATATATTGTTTATATGATTATAAAAAACATGTGTTCACTAATTTATTACCTGTTGGTGTAACATATTCCAATTTTTTGTTAAACACAGGTACTGTGTATTCACTCATTGTTGCATTTACTATGGATAAACTATTTTTATTATAACTACAGTTGATTTTTTTTATGTTATAATGAGATGGTTTGAAATATTTAAACATATATAATGACGGATTTAATAATTTTATATTTTCACACACCTTTGGTTCTTCATACTGAACCTGTGATGTTTTCTCAGTGTCTTGTTCTACTTTTTTTTTTTGGAAAATGTTAAAAGACATAAATTTATTTTGTTCTATTACATTTTCTTTTTCATCGCTTAAAATTTCAACTGACCTAAATCCATACAAGTACAGGTTGTTCATCAAAATCTGAAACATGTTTAAAAAAAAAAGGGAAAATATATATATATATATATATATATATACACAAAATTAAGAAGGCATAGCACAACATATGTCTTCGATCAATTTGTAAAACAAGGCAAAAAAAAAAAAAAATAAAATAAATAGTAAAATAATAAAAATACACTCCCATTTTAGTTTTATTTCGAATGTAACTTTTTTACTTTTTTTTTTTTAATTTTTTTTTTTTTGCGAAAATAGAATTTACCAAAACTTCATCCAAGTCGCAGCAGATATCTATGGGAGTTATATCGTTCCATAAGTCATTATGAACAGGTGATGGAGTAGGTATATATATCTTTTTTGTCTGTGCATTATTATTATCATCTTCATTATTATTATTACTGTCTTTAATTTGTTCTGCATTTTTATTTTTCTGACCAAGTTTTATTCCAAATTTATTAGATATATTATTAGAACTTCTACCGAATAATGTATTACCACTATCAGTACTATTTCTTATAGCAGTTATACGAGAAAACTTTCCCCACATATATAAAGAGTATTTAATAGTAGAAGTAGTATTAGGGTCAGTTATGAAACATGCAAAATTATCAGAACATACAATTTTGTTAACTTTTATATTTTGTGATATATTAGTTAAAGGATAACAAGATACTTCATCAAGATTTTTCAATTTATCTTTATGTACTCCTAATATACATTTGTAATTACTACCCCATACATATAATGTGTTTCTGTTAGTTTGTAGGCATATATTAAAATAATCCATACATAAAATAGTTTGAATTTCGAATAATAGAAATTGTGGCGTATATATATTTTGCTTAAAATATTTTAAATTAATAAAAAAAAAATTACCACTTATATATAAATGATTTTCTGTAGTAATATATGCACTATGATATGATGCACATTTTATATTTTGTATATTTATATTGTTTTTTAAAAAGTATTTAATTATTTTAGGGTATCTAATTATTTTTTTTTCAAATGGTTGACCACATTGTCCAAAGTTATTATTTCCCCAAGAATATACATTACCATTTTCAGTAATTGCTAGTGAATGTTCTGAACCACAAGATATATTTATAACTTTATTTGTTTCATTTATTATTTTACTAAATACAACTACTTTTTTAAGCTTACCTTTTTTATCTTCAGTTTCTTTTATTTTATAATCATAAATGCCATTTATCGTATGGTCTCGATTGAATGAAGAAAAACGTTTTTTTTCTATAGTATATTTGTATTTATATTCGAATATTAAATGTTGTGGTCTGTTATTATTTTTTTTATATAATCTATGGTTGTTATTTTTTTGGATCAGTTCTTTAGTACTTCCGATGGATTCATTGTTACTAAGTGATGTATGGGTGTTAAGGACGTCCCCTCCATTAGTACTACTGTCTACATTAGTACTTCTGTCTACATTAGTACTACTACCACCACTAATACTACCACCGTCATTATGTCCACACTGTTTACTCTCTTTATTTTGTTCACCCAATTGCATACCTTTTTTAACAACCTGATTATCTTCTTTCCCTTTCAAAGTAGTTCCCCCATTACTCAACTGTTTTGTTTTGTTTTTTTCACTCTGACTTTCGTCATTGTCAATAATATTTTTAAGTAATGTATCATTATCTGAGTGATTTTGTCTATTTGATGTGCTTACGCTTTCTTTATAAGTCTGTTCGTTAGAATCACTATCACTGTATTGTGTTTTTATTTTATTCCAATATTTATCCCTTTCTGAAGTAAACGCATTATAAGCATTGTTAGTAAAATTTTTCTCAAATAAATTATAGTAACCTAACTGCCCTTTATCATTAGATCCTATACTATACACAAATTTTAAGTAATTTCTTGAATTTTGATTATTATTCTGAATAGATAACATTTGGTCTTTACATACATATTGATTAATCAAAAGAATAGTATGAGTTCTTCCTACAAATATTTCAATGGATTCAAACAGAGGTACATTAAACATATTTGTTTTGGCCATAGAATCACCTTCTTGAAACATGTGTCTCATATAAATAAATTTAAGTATGTTATTAATTTGATAAGCCCAGGGAAGTGTATTGTAGTGATATGATATATTTTTATATAACTTAAGATTAAAGACAATATTAAATAAATGATTTTTATAATTTAATTTATTATGATAAAAAAAATACCATTGTTTTAATAATATATCATACGTTAATAATTTCATTGCATTTTTTTCTTTTAAAATATAGTAATTATAATTCGGAAAATTATTTTTTGTTAAAAAAAAATATTTTTCTCTATCATATACACTATTAGTACACAAATTTAATGGGACTTTATTTAAAATCATTTTTAATTTAGACATATTTTTCCACCATCTTTGAATTTGAATAATACTTTTTTTCATTTCATTGTATTTAAATCGTTCGATACAAGTTTGTACATACGCTTGAGTAAAATAAACAGCATTTATTAACATATTATATTGTTTTTTTACAACATACTGTTTGTATTTGCTTTGTATTTTAATCACTGCTTGAAGAATTTTAAATTGATTTTGTAATACATTTTTTTTAAATACCTTTTTCTTAAAATTCTGGTAAGTTATTTGGGTAGCAATTTTATCATATGTTTTATATTTTCTTTTGATAGAAAGAAAACAAATTTTTAAAAATAACTTTTGTTGCAAATTTTTTATACAAATATATTTTCGAAAAGCGCATTGTATTATCGTTGCACATTTGTTAGGTAAAATTACATCGTTCAAATTTTCTAGCATTTTTTTTTGTATTAAAAATGTTTTTATAACCATATTAATTTTGTTTATAGCTTCTTTTTTTAATATTTCCAATTTCATTTGTTTATATTTTCTCATTTGGATTACTTTTCTAAACCATGATTGTATAAAAACACAAGCAGCATGTTTTATTATTTTCTTTTCTTTTTGTATAAATCTTTCTTTATACATGTCTAACGTTTCTCTTTTTCCATCGGTACTTTTATTTTTTACAATATAGTTATAAAAAATAATAAATGAAAGTAATTGATTCTTTAGTTTTTCCATTTTGTTATAATTTTCATAGAATAAAATCTTTCTCATATAATTTTGCATAATAATAATTTTATCTTTATAAAAGAATTTTAATTTTTTATTTCTGTAAGATATATAACTATTTTCAATTTTTCGAATACATGGTAGTACTAATTTCACAAATTCACATTTCAATATTTCTAAAATAAAATATACATATTTTTTTATAAAAATATAATTTTGAAAATAAAATACATCTTTTGATATACAAAAATGTAGTAAAATAAGTTTACATAAATTTACTTTCTCTTCAAAAGAAATATATTTTAAAAAATGGAGTATTTTTTTTTTTTTCTTCTTTTTTCGTATAGTTTCTCGCTTTGTTATATTTAAACTATGTTGTTGGTTGTTTAAACTATGTTGTTGGGTGTTTAAAAAAGAAAGTCTCTTATTTTGTGAAGAACTAGTACTAACTAACAAACTTCTGCTATTGTCTTTTTGTTTTTCTTCATCATGACTACTAAAATTACTCCAATGTCGACAATTGGGATATTCTAAATGATCACTAAACATACTGTTACTTTTTTTTGGTTTTTCTGTTTTTGTTTTTGTGCTTTCTTTTTCTTTATATTTTTTGTAATATTCTTCGTATCCATTTATCAAATCTCTTAACTCTTGATTTTTGCTATAGTGAAGACAGAATGTTAAATAATTAGTAATAAATTCATCACAGGTTAAACTATAATATATGTATTGTAATTGGTAATTAAAAAATATTTTTAAATAGAACCAAGCAAAAACTAATTCGATATGTTGTTTGTTTAAATTCTTTTTTAACTCATTGTAATCGTATAGCCGTACAGTTGGTGTAAAAAAGGAATATAACCAATTAATTTTTTTTTTATTTTTTGCTGAATCATAGGATGATAGTAAATGTTGAATGGGTAAATTAAGAGAGAGTGATTTTTTCCTCTCGTTTTTTCCACTTTGTTTGTTAAAGTGGCTGTTGCTACTATCACTTTGTTCAATACTTAAGTTTAAAGGCGAATCAGAAACGTTGTTATTATTTAAATATTTTACAATATATTTGGGACATTCCATATTTTTTTTTTTTTTTTTCCTTTCTTTTTCATTTACGATTAAAATATAAAATTTTTCATAACTATTTTTTACAGCATTTAAAAAAAAATGTATTTCTTCATATAAAAAATCATGTTTAAAAATTCGTAATAAAATAGTTTTATCAAAGAATAAATTTTTTAAAAATGTCATTTTACTTTTTCCAATCACATGGATAACATCATTTAATACGTAGCAATCTTTTATGTTCTCTGTAATCATTTTATTATACTTATATTTTAACGTTTTTTTATTATAATGAGTTATACAAAAAGTTGATGTGGAAGAATGTTTTGTCTGGTTTGGGTTATTATTATTATTATTATTATTTTTATTTTTTTTTTTATTATAAATGTTGTAGTTGCTGTACTTATCACTACCGTACTTACCACCACTGTATTTATTACTATTACTATTATATTTTTCCAGTTTTTTATTTTTGTTTACATCTTTTATAAACTTTTTTAAAGTTGTTTTAACAAAATCATGTAAGTTGTTATCTTCTTTAACAAAATTATCTTCCACCATTTTCATATTACCTTTTTTTAAAACCCTATTTGCAATAATCATGTTATTTTGACAAATATCTTCGTTAAGATAATGTTCGTCCCAATTATTTATATTTCTACCTTTTATATGTGTGTCATTATAATATTGTGTTATTGTTTTCATTAGAAGTAAAAATATATGCATCATTTTGTTATACTCCTTTTTTATTAATATGCCTGGTTTTTCATCTGATTTATTTTTAAAATTGGACTTCCAGCTTATCTCATCATTATATTTTTCAAGAATGTTTAAATACTTATATGTATATTTTCTTAATAAATAAAAAATCCCGTTTTTATTTAAAAAATAAATACATTCACTGTTCAAACTCCTTTGTAAAATATTTGTATAAAATGCTTTAAATTTTTTAAGAATATTAGAAGCATATTTATCATAATTTTTATTCTCACTTAATCTTTGTAAAGCGTGAGTGGTTAATACGTTAATATCAAAAAAGAACATTTTTAAATAGTAAGACTGTAATACCTCATTGTATATGTTATTATAAAATTCTAACAAAGAGTTATTGTTGCTGTGGTTGTTTTTGCCGCTTTTACTGTTTTTGCCACTTTTAAGGTTTTTTCCGCTTTTGCTATTTTTGCCACTTTTTCTATTTTCACTACTTCCATCGCTACTACCTCCTTTACTACTACCTCCCTTACTACTACTTCCCTTACTACTACTTCTCTTACTACTACTTCCCTTACTACTACTTCCCTTACTACTACTTCCCTTACTACTACCTCCCTTACTACTAACCACATTGTCGATTCTGTTCATTAGTCCACTATTACAATACACATAAATAGAATACATGACTGGTATGTTTTTGAAACTATTTTTTAAGCATCTATTTACTTGTTTAATTATTTTAATTTTTAAGCGAAAAAAAATAGTAGTACACAAATTTTTTAATTTTATTGTATTGTTTAAAATAGTTAAAAATATATGTAAATTTATATCTAATAAATATGATATATATTCTTCTAAAATATGACCAGCAAAAACAATAAAACATGTAGAAATACCTTTTTTTATTTTTACAATTTTATAATCATGTCTTTTGCTTTTTGTTTTCAGATTTTCAGTTTTTTTGGATGTGTCACGATTCTTGTTGTTACGATCATTTTTCTGTTTCGTCACATTTTTATTACAGTCACTTATATCGTCTGTTTCTTCCATAAAAACTGGACTTAATTCATCACTCATAAAATCATCGTAATTAAAATTTAATAAATTATACACATGGCCAGTTTTTTCATTTGTTATACTATTTTCACTTTCGTACATTTCATATACATTTCTTATTTTTAAATAATCTTCTATTGGCATTAATTCTATATCCAAAATACGTAACGTTTTTTTTTTATCTATATTTAAGCATGTTCTTATATTAATATATATATTTATATATATAATAGCTAATACAATCCGAGTTATACATTTTATATCTTCATTTGTAAAACCTATTCTTAAAAAATTATCAAACGTTTTTTTTATTTCTGAAGTTTTAATATTTTCATTTATGCATGGATTATGTATATAATTCCTATATATCTTTGCAACATCCAATGGATGCAATTTTAAATCTTTATAAAATTCATTTTGACTATTTGTTAACGCACTTTTTAAAAGAAAAAGAAAAATGTAAGGAATATTAATAAATTGTTGTTTAAATATATCGTTATAAGTTACTTTATTCTTTTTTTTATCACTACCACTGTTCCTGCCATTGCTACTGCCACTACTACCACCACTACTACCACCACTACTACCACCACTACTACCACCACTACTATTACCACTACTACCACCACTACTATTACCACTACTACCACCACTACTACCACCACTACTATTACCACTACCCGTTCTCGAAACCTTATATTTAGTGCGTATGTTCAAACGCCTGTAAACATCAACAAATTTTGTACATATATTTGTTACATTGAATGTATCTATAAAAGAACAAGGGATGACAAAAAAATATATTATTTCATTTTCATTAGACATATACATTATAAAATTATAAATTTTATAATTATAAAATAAATTAAGAACCTTTATAATGCTTTTATACAGAGAATATAACTTTTTGTTATTGCTTTTTTTTATCATATGTTTTAATACGTATGCATTTATTTCGTACTGATTACTATATTGTTCACCATATATAAATAACATTTTATTCTCATTTTTTATATTATGTGCTATATGTTTATTTAAAATATTTAATGTATTATTCTGTGTGTTCTCCCTTTTATTATCATTACCACTACTATAAGTGTACATATCATTATTTGGGTTTTTACTTTGTATATCCAAATTTATTTTATTATTGTAATTTGACATATTATCATCATTAATATATCCGCTATGATTAAAAGAAGAAACATTATTAATATTACCATTTTCTTCTATTTCAATATTATATAATAAATGAAAATTAACTCTAAATTTTCTTGACATAATTTTATCTATTTCGAATATTTCATTGTTACTTTTAGTAAATAAAGTGTTTCTCACAGATCTTATATTAATACTTTTTTTTTTTTTTTTTTTATAATCAAACATGTCTTTTTTATTATAATGTAGTTTATTATGCATAGGATAACTAGATGTTATGCTTTTTTTATATTTATATGGGTATTTAAAAGATAAATCATAAAAATTATCAGAAGTATTCTTACTAATACCATTTTCTTTTAAACTATATTTTGTTACATAATTTATAAATGAATCAAATATATAATTATTTTTATTTTTTTTTTTTAATAACAATTTGTAAAATTCTTTCAAATTATTATCTGGATTAATCATAATCAGAATATTATTAAATATACTTAGGTAAATGTTATCATAGTACCTCATTAAAATTTTATCACTAACACTTGACTCTTCCTTGTATATGTAATAAAGGTCATGGATATTACTATCATGATTGTAACTATAGAAAATAAAAAAAAAAAATGGAAAAAATAAAACGCACGCGTAAGTGGCAGTATTGTGTTCGTAAAATGTGGACATATATATGTATATATATGTACGCATGAGCAAATTCATATATTCACATGTGTGCATTTTTTTATCAAATTGTACCTGTTGGTATTTACATCATAAATATTTAACAGAGCGTACTTTTTTTCAAAAGAATCATTATTATATGATGAAATTAAATTAATATTTTTTATATCCAAATCCTTTTTCATCTTATATTTTTTATTAGCATAACCATCATTCAATTTCAAGTTTTCCACAACAGGATATGATTTGTTATTCGAATCTGATTGTGTATGCATATTGGCAGTTTTTTTCGATTTAAAAAAAATAAACGGAACCACATTGTCATTATTTTCAAAATCTGCATAATCTCTTTTTGTTTTCTCATCGAGATTTAAAATGTCTAAATTTCTTTGAAGCGTTGGCATTTTTTTTTTTTTTTTTTTTTTTTTTTTTACTTTTTTCAGTGGAGCATGAGAATTATATATTTTGGCAGAATATGTTTATTCGCACATGTACCTGTTATTATGCATACGTATATATATATATATATATATATATATATACATACACTTTTATCTGTAAGACTAAAAAATGATGTAAAAAAAAAAACAAATACAACAAATTATGTGTTGCCTAACACATTGTAAATTAATATAAATTATTATAAAAATGGCTGTATTGAAACAAAACTAAACATGGTTTACCAAAAAAAAAAAAAAAAAAGAAAAAAAGATTTATAATATATATGCATTTTTTAAAATGGAAAAAAAAAAGACGATAATCAAAAAAATTATTAATAAACAAAAAAAAAAAAAAAAAAAAATACATAATATAAAATTAAGAATAATTAAAATATTATATAAGAAATAAAATAAAAGTGCTATTAGAGATATTACAAATTGGCAAAAAATAAAAAGGTGAGGACGATTGAAAAAAAGAATAAATGAGAAAAAAAAAAAAAAATGAAAAAGAAGTAAATGAATGAAGCGAAGCAAAAAGTTCAAAAGCATTCACAAAAATAAATAACTAAATGTACGCATATGTATTATATGTATGTGTGTATATATGTCCGTAATGTGCATGTATATTTTTGTAACCCCTTTTTTTTTTTTTTTTTTTTTTTTTTTTTTAAATATTACAAAAAATAAAATATATATATATCTTCAGATCATAAGCAAAAAAAATAATCGCATATGCTTGTGTAAAATTAGAACAGTATAATATGACCATACATGTATGTACATATTTATATACACACCTTATGTTCCAGGAATTAATAATATTATCAATGATGAACTGTATACCAATGAATAACTATATATTGTACAGATATTTATATTTAACATATATTTTTTATTTTTCCACTCAGTGTAAAATAAAAAATTGTGATACGGTCATATTGCTAAGGGGTACACATATTTAATGCTTATAAAAAAAAATTAAAAAATGTGGGGATTAAAAAGAAAAAATAAATAAAAGTATAACGGAATAAATAAATAAAAATAGAATAAAGCTAAAAAAAAAAAAAAAAAAAAAAAAAAAAAAAAAAAAAAAAAAGGCAAAAAAAAAAAAAAAAAAAAAAAAAAAAAAAAAAAAAAAAAAAAAAACAAGACCAAGACAAGATAAAGACAAGAGAAT